>JAYKAV010002801.1:294647-409647 GCA_035582835.1 Phoebastria nigripes
TTGTAGCGAGGTGGGTATCGGTCTCTTCTGCCAAGCAACTAGCGATAGGACGAGAGGAAATGGCCTCAAGTTGTGCCAGGGGAGGTTTAGATTGGACATTAGGAAAAACTTCTTTACTGAAAGAGTGGTTAAACATTGGAACAGGCTGCCCAGGGAAGTGGTTGAATCACCATCCCTGGAAGTATTTAAAAGACGTGTAGATGTGGTGCTTAGAGACATGGTTTAGTGGGCATGGTGGTGTTGGGYTGATGGTTGGACTTGATGATCTTAGAGGTCTTTTCCAACTTTAATGATTCTATTCTATTCTATTCTATTCTATCTGTGGCTGTGGATAAGGCCATGCTGCAGCAGGTACACCTTGAAGCATCCATGGCTGTGCATGAGGTCATGCTGGAGCACCTCAAAGCGTGTGGCCATGGCTAAGCCCGCGACAGAGCAGGTACACCCCTGGAAGGACTGCAGCCATGGGTAAGGCCGTGTTGGAGCAGGTTTACTTTTGAAGGGACTGTGGCTGTGGTAAGGCCACGCTGGAGCCAGTGCACCTCAAAGCAACTGTGGCTGTGGATAAGTCTATGYCSCAGCAKKTATACCCCTGGAGAGACTGTGGCTCATAGATAAGGCTCCACTTGGAGCAGGTACAACCTTAAGGGACTGCAGTCTGTGGATAAGTCCAAGCCGGAGCAGGGGCAAGGTGGGGAGTTCATTGCAATGTTAAACCCAATGGTCTGGTTCAAATGCACCAGGGGTGGAGATTGTAATGGATATACCTTTAAATTGTTGTAACCCTGGATATGAATTGCATGTTGTAGGAATTACTATAGCAGGAACCAACCAAACCAATAGAAGACAAGCCTTACAAGAATCAGTGCAAGTGCAGCAGTGACCTGACCTGAGCTGGCTTTGGTGCCCAAAACTCCACGCAACACACCACCTCTCCTGTCCTGAGTGACCACCATAACAGATGGAGCCCAAAGTCATGGACTAAATGAACTCAGTGGACTTTTTGTGGACATTTTAAAGACATTTTACAGACATTTTACAGGGGTGGTGCATAGACTAGGGAATGATATCTATGTATTATATCAGAGGATGTGAAGGGGGGTGGTGGTTAATGAGGATGTATTGGATAGTSTGGGACCTGAGCGTGACATAAGTAGTATGGAATAAGGGGTGGAAAATGTGCTGGTTTTGGCTGGGATAGAGTTAATTTTCTTCATAGTAGCTAGTATGGGGCTATGTTTTGGATTTGTGCTGAAAACAGTGTTGATAATGCAGAGATGTTTTCGTTATTGCTGAGCAGTGCTTACACAGAGTCAAGGCCTTTTCTGCTTCTCACACTACCCCAGGGAGCGAGCGAGCAGGTGTGTGGTGCTTAGTTGCTAGCTGGGGTTAAACCATGACACATGGCAGCCATAGGGAAGGGAATAAGGCAAAGGCAGAGCCCTTTTGTGTTCCCATATAGGGTATCTAACCATGGCTAGTCGGCGCAGGGCAATAAAGGAAAGTCAACATGCAGTAAATAGGGTATCGGAGCATCCCCAGGCAAACGAGCAGGGCAGATATGGGTGGACTTTAGCTCCAGGAGTGACCCTGGGCATGTGGAAGGTTTGATGGGAGCAATCCCAGCCCAGCAGAGAAGTTTGCAGAGGGACCACCATGGGCAGGACCTCTGGGGAGGTTGTGCTCAGACACGGCATCCTGTCCCATCCCACTCCGGATAGAAGAGCCTTCAATTAGGATCTAGAGGATCCAACAGGCATTTAAAAATAGGTTGGATCTGAACTCCTTGGGCTTGGGAGACCTCAGCCATGATGTTCCCAATGGCATCTACCAGGAGATGCTTCAGCCTACAGATGGACTAGATCCAAGGTGCAACAAATCCCTTTTATTTATGGAATTGAAATTCAGCCCTCATAAACCTCTGCCTTTCCCTGGCGTATTCCCCCTTGCAGCCCACCCTGGGGGGCAGGGGAGTGAGCAGCTCTGCTGCCTGCTAGATGGCATGGTGGCTGCCGTGGTGCAAACAGTGCCTCCAGGCATGGGGACCACAGTCCTTGCAGAGCCCCAGGCTGTGCTCTCCAAGATCCTTATGGTGTTTGCACCATTCCTGGCACTGACTCTCTGCTTAGATGCCAGATTCCCTGGACAGCGTGGGGCCAGAAGCAGCCTGGGCCAAGAGCCAGGGATTTAATGGCAATTATTTTACATCTTGTTGTCCAACAATGGCTCAGTCCAGCCAGGAAACTGAGCTGGAAGCTGTGGTGGACAGGAGGTAGGACCTGCAGCAGCACAACCCAGGGGCCGTGCTCTTCTAGTGCATGTGGAGAAGCTGCTATGACAACATATAGGGAGGCAAAATAATCATCCCTGAGCAATGGCCCTCATGTGTGCACCTCCCTGTGGTGGCAAGGGAAGAAGTCCTTCACCTGCAAATCTCCTTGCAGGTGGCCAGCCCCAATAACTTGTGGTTGGTTGTAGCATCTTCACACGATGCCTCTGGACCTGACATGTCTGGATGCATGAAAGACTGGAGAAAGCATCCTTCTTTTCCTGAGGGAGTTTTGTTGGTTTAATCTTATGGCTTTTGTCCTCCTGCTCGGCTAGTTAAAGTCCTTTTGAGGCTCTCCTGCCTCCCTACAGCGTGCTGCTCCCCACGACAAAGGTTTCTCAAGGACTCATCTTTGACACGTGCCAGTGAGCCTCGTACTTCCTTGAGGGCATCTCTGCCAGGGCAGCTTCCCCATGGGAAGGATGTGTCTGCTGGGAGCTCGCAAGCAGTCGCCTGCAGATAAGCCTCACAGTCCCCGCTTAAGAAACCAGACCCAAAAATGCCCAAAATGTTTCAAAGGAGAAAGTTTTTAATAAAGTTTTATTGAAAATAATAATTCTTGCCCATAACAAATCACATTAGTGCAACACAAATATCACGTGAAAGAAATAAGTAACTTAACTGCAAGGGTCTTTTCTCAGAAAGAAAAGAGCCAAAATACTGAAATTATGTCCTTTACAATTAATTGGACTGAAGCTGCCCAGGTCTCCAGCATTCAGATATGGTGATCTCCTTGTGCCAGCCCATGGAGACTTCATCAGGCCGGTGGGTTTGGTGCCAGAGCCCATCTTCTGTTTGTAATAATGCAGCTTGATGCACTTCATTTCTCACCTTGTCTGGGTCTGACTCCTGGCCTCAGGCTTGCGTTTCGTGGTGAGACCAGCCAGCCTAAGCATGCTCCAGCTGGACAGAGGTAACTTCATTCTTCCCTCTCCTTCCTTTCCTGTGGCATCTTTTTGGCCCATGCTAGGCTACAAGTCTTATCCAATAAAGCCCCAGTCTGAAAGTGAAAATAATCACATCACCACATTCCACCCTGGCAAACTCAGTTGCATGTTTACTCAGTCTTTATTTCCGGAGCAGCTTTTTTACTCTAGCTTGTGCAGCATCCAGCCTGATGGAGTTTGGGTCTGTGCTTGGCTTTCCTAGGTACGCCAAAAGGTCTACACTGAACGTCAGTGCCTGAGAAAGAAATGAGCAGCTTTAATCACCGGCTTTTGGAGTCGCAGGTGCTCCCCGTGAGAATCTCACCAGTGAGCTGTTTCTGATGTGGGAACTGGCCATTGGAGACTCACTGCACCAAGCAGTGCCAGGTCATGGAGCAGGAAGGGCATTTCTCCTGGGACAGAGATCCCCAGGTGAGTGTGCAGCTCAAGTTGCCGGACCTGTGAGCTGCTCCCATTGCAGCCTGATGGTTCTCAGCAAAGCCTCCCGTTTTCCAGAGGGCACCATCAGGGAGATACAGTCTGCAAAGGTACTTCTCGGCAAGTACCCATCCCAGCGTGGACTCGTGCACTCTTCAAAGGAAGTTGGATGGGGAAATGGGTCTCTGGGGACATCAAGAAGGGTTTGTGCTCTGCCCTTTTGGGCCCACCTTCAGGGAACGAGTGGGAAAAACTTTCTTCTAGATGCTGTTGGGGTTGAGTTTGGAGGTTTGAGAAGGAAGCAGTCCTTTGTTCACAAAATGAGGGTTGACGTACACTTCAGTCATCTCCTGGTACTCTTCTGCTTTGTCCTCACGGAGATCAAAGAAAGTTTTCAGTAGATCAAAGCTGAAATAGTGCAGTGCAACAACAGCAATCCCAGCCACAAAACAGAGCAAGCCTGGAAGACAACATGCTCTCTGAGAGCGTTCCTGTAAACACCAGCACACTTCCCACCCCACACCCCTCCTCTGATGGACCTCTGCCAGGGGACAATGCCTTCTCTTATGGAAGATGGCCTTCTACTGTATCAGGTGGCTTCAGCTGCTGTGCTGAGCATCTTAAAACCCAGGCATGGGTCTTAAAACCCAGGCAAGTGATCCCCATCTCCTTGCATTACTGCACCTCAGGGACTAAAAATCCCTCCATCACCCTTGAGATGGGGATGGTGCTCCCACTTCTGCCAGCCCTCTCCACATCTCTACCAGGATCTGCTTTGCCAAGGCACAGGCTGGGGTTCTGGTGGGCTGCGGTCCCCGAGCTCTCTCACCTGCACTTCTGGGGGGAAAGCACTGGGACTTCTGCACACCCAGAGGGACAAGGTGGTATGCCCTGATGTAGCTTGGTGTCCTTACCAGTCGCTAGCGTGAGCCAGAAAGATCCCCCATAACCTGTGCGCAGGATTGCGGTCCCAAACTGGATTGGGCACATCAGGGAGTTCCTCACAGTGGAGAACGAGAGCAATGAAAAGATCATGAAGGCCCCTGTGACCAGCAGCATGTAGCCTCCATAGACTAGGACGGGCATGGAGAAGAGCATGTTGGAGATGAGCCAAGTGCAAAAGGCCACCCTGGAGACAAGACCAACAGACGAGTTGAGCGAGTGCCATGGACTAGGACATTCTATGTGAGGATTTCCACGTGGGAGGAGGAATCTGGCATCCAGGTTGCATTGTATGAGGCCAAGAAGCTCTGTGGGCAGGCTGGAGTGACCCCTGGCCTCCCAGGCTGAGCAAGCAGATGTGCAGGGCTCACACTGCTACATCCAGAAGGCAGAAGCCCAGATTTCGTCTTCCCATTGCTCAGCCCACAGACCGTATCATCCTCAAGGAGGCCACAGCAGCCCACTCAGTGTATCTAGACTATCTCAGCTCCCTGCCCATCCACATGTAGGGCAGTGCAGACCCCAGAGAGCAGCACACATGACTGGGATAATTGCAGAAGCAGGCATAAGTCATTTGCAGCCGCTCTGAGCTTGTCTCAGGAGCTGGGTGACAGAGGAATCTTTCAGCTATGGACCAGGAGCTCTTGCTCCATGGTACCACCAGGCCCCTCTCCTGGCTCCTGCATCCCTGCTCTCAAACCCAGTGCAGGGGGAAGAGTGCTGCAACAGTCCTTGCCCTCCACAACCCATGGTAGAGGGGAGCATCTCCTGACAGCCGTGGACCAGCTCTCCCTCAGCCCAGAGCAGCAGTAACATGTCACTGCCCAGCAGATCCAACTAAAGAGTCAAGATCAACCCCACAATAACAGCATCATCAGCTTCTTCTCATCTGGTCCCACTCCCAAACATTAAACACCCTCACAGAGGGGGATGGGAGAATTCTGCACGTGCCCATGGGCCTCTCTGGGCCACTGAGGAGAGCAGCTCCAACTGCTTCCATGGGGATGGACCCCTGCCATCATCACCACATCACAGCAGGGATCTGTACCACGTTCCTCTCTCCTGTGCCCAGCCCTGGTGAAGTTGACCAGCAGAGAGAATCAGGACCATCCCTCTTATCTGCTCTCCCCAAGGTGCCTACAGGGCCACTGGTTTGACTGCAGACCCTGTAGAGACCCCTCCACATCCACACACATGGCTTTCCTCCSGGGAAGGGCAGCAGAGCCTTTCCCACGTACTTGCATCTCCCCTGCCTGCACCAGGAGAGAAAGGCTCACCAGAGAGTGGCCGATGCGTAGTGGCCTGAGATGCGGTACTGCCTTTGCATGCTGCAGGGGCTTTGTGTGGTGAACTTCTCTGCCACATAGAGGATGGGGCTGGGCAGCCCCCTCTCCAGCCCTTCACTGTAGCTGTGATCGTAGTCTGCATTGAAGCTCCAGGCAAAGTGCTCATTGTAGTTGATGGTCTCATTGACCTGATTCACTGGGTTTCCTGCCGGAGGGAGAAGACTTAGGTCCTGCTGTGTCCCAGCAGCCTGGGCACTGCCAGCCAGGAGCCTGGGCATCCCAGGGACAGCAGGGTCCCAGAGCCTCCACACAGACCAAGGCCACCCACAGAGCACTTGGAGACCTCCTGGGGCCATGGCTGCTCCAGAGCTGCAGACAGGGACATCAGACTCACCCATGAGTGTGACGTTCACCCCCGCCAGGCCGACATGCAGCCCGATGTCCACGGTCACCAGGGCATGGCTGAAGGACTTGTAGGAGGTGTTTGCCTTCACCCAGCCAGTCTCCCAGTCCCCTGTGAACTGGACAGCTGCCAGGAAAAGTAAAGCTGGGGTTAAAGAGGGGCCGGTCTCACGCTTTGCTATGCTCAAGGGGGATCACAGGCGAGCACAAACGGCGGCGCTCCCACTGTGGCACTGCAAGGGAGTGTAAGGAGGGCAGGAGAGCTGACTCAGCCATCAGGACGTGCCTCAACCAGCTCCCATGCCCTGGCAGAGCTCATGTCCTCCCCTCGCTGAGCACCCACTCCCTCGATCTGAGAGTGGGGGAGCTCAGATCCCCAGGGACAAAACCCCATGACCTGATTCCTCCTTGGACATCCTCTCTGGGACTTCCCTGCAAGCTCCCCACCATGGCAAGCACTGCAGCTCCCAGGGACAGGGCTCAGAAATGAGCCCGTTCCTCAGCCTCAGGAACAGGGGTGAGTTTCATTGCCAAATATTAAGCTCCCTAGATTGCACTATTAGTGAATAGTGAAGATCGCTGTCAAATGGAGGTGGTGGAGAGGGTGGCAAGTGCTGTCACAGCTCTGCCAGCCATTTCAGCTGGGGGAAAAATTTGAAACATTTCTGGTATATGTTTTTTGGAACAAAGTATCCTTTTCTGAAACACTTTCACTTTGCGGTGGGCTTAATTTTCTGGCACAGAGATGAGCTGAAAGTGAAGGTGATGATTTAATCTCAGGCTGAACAAGACCTTTTAAACCTGCCCAAAAAGAAGTTCAGCTGTTGTATCAACTTGTGAGGGCACTGATCCAGTAGCAGCTCTGCAGCAGCATTTTCTAGCTGCAGAGTCGAGTGTGCCCTGCTGCCACCAGACAGAAACTCTGACGCTGGCTTTAAAACAATTAATTCCTCCTGTGTGCCCAAGCAGCGCCCAGCTGCATCCTTGTAAGGAGAGCAGCACTGGATGGCTCTCCAGGGCTGAGCTGGTTAAGGCTGTGGAGCAAGCCCTGACCTCCACCCCTCTGCCATCTCCATCCTGGCATCATGTTCCCAGGCAGCTCTGGTGGCATCTGTCAGCACCTGGACACCCCCAGGTGGAGGGTGACCACCACATGCTGGACTGACCTGTGTGTCAGCAAGCAGAGTCCCACAGCTGGTCACAGCCTGGATATCTACTTCTATCGCCTGGTCAAATTGGGGGTTGAGTCATTTAGGTTGTGCTTCATCATCCCTCTCCAAGCAGTCTTGTAATCCACCCTGTCCTTCGCAGCAGGAGAGTTTCTTTGATTTAGGGTCAGGGCTGGTTGCTCTCCCCATCTGGCATCTTCTATCCCCTCAGTACATCTTCAGCTTAGACATCCTGTTACCCTGTCCAAGTTGGAAATCCTACAGCCTGGTTTCCACCACCAGTCCCATTTATTACAGAAGATTTCCTGGTTTCTACTAAACCAAATCCTCTCCTTCATCTCCTCCTGCCTTGCTCTTTGGAAGGTCTTTACCACCACCACCACACTTCTGCCGTGCCTGTGTTTTATTTCGACCTGCTCTCTCCACGTCACTGCAAAGCTCCTATCATCCTCCAGACGTGCCTGGCCACAGTCTGAGCTGCTCAGCCATGCTCCCTCGGTAGTGTGCAGCTCAGGAGGGCTTGCACAGCTGGAGCAACATGGGGCTGTGCAGCCCACTGGAGCTGGGGCTGTTCGACCTCCGCAGTGCAGTTATAGCCAGAAAAGCTCCCTCTTGATTCAGAAGTGACTACGGGCACCTCCAGGTGCTCTCAGCCCCCATGCCAGGAATGGGGAAGCCCTTTTAGGAAGCTGTTTGACTGCTTTGCAGAGCAGGGGTCGGGCAGACGTTGGCCAGGCCACGGCTGTTGTCCACCAGCTCGCATTTCCCAGACACACACCCTGCCCTCTGAGGGCTGTGCAACACTTACTGACGATCACCAGTCCCACAATGAGGCTGAGGAGAACCCGGAGCGTCCAGTACAGCCTCTGTGGGGAGAGAGGTGGGACATCAGGCAGGGAGGAACAGCCCTGGCTGTTCTCCTGCCTCACCCCGAACCAGCTGGGAGTCTCCCAGCATCCAAAAAGTGGGGAGCAGATGCTTATCCCCAGGGAGAGGCGTCACGCACCGCCCGTCCGCGGATGCCCGGGATGATGAGCAGGAAGCTGCAAGCGAATGTTAGGAAGACCACGATCACTATGATGGTGCTGACGTCGAACACAGAGACCTTCCTCTGCTGCAGGTAGAAGGGGTAGACGCCGTCAAAGAGAGTCATCATGCACCTCTGGCAGCCTGCAGGAGAGACACGGTCACAGCGGGGACCCTGCACTGCCCTGCCCAGCTACCTCAAGCCTGTGGTGGCCAGCCCCAGCTCAGCTCTGGAATAACCAGCTGCAGGAGGTCCACCTCAAAACTCCCCAGAGGGACAAGAAAATGTGACGCTGCAAGGAAACAGGCAGGACGAAATACTCCCTAGCAGAGAAACACACCACCCAAAAGCCCTTGGTGGAGGAAAGGAGGTGCCTGGGGCAGGGCTCCACCATCCTGGAGGGTTTGTGGCAGCCTGGGGAACCACAAGCTGCTGTCCTACTGCAGCTTGAGGAGCAGCCCAGGCCCAGAAACCTGTTGAGCAGCTCCTCCCTGGACAGGGCCGGGTCTTTCCCTCCAGCAGATGTAGTCAGGGCTTTCCGCTTTGTGGCGCGCCCTCAGAGGAAGTCCATGAGCCAGTGACCACCGGCAGATGCAGCCTTCCTCCAAAATGACAAGGAACCACTGAGAACATCAATTTCACAGTAGCAAAATTATCCCCAGCCAGGGGCCACCATCACCAAGCGGAACAAAGCCCACCACCCCCCATTTCCACCCCTCTCCTTGAAGAGGCTTTTCCCCAGGAGCTGCAAAAGTACAATCTGGGGAGGGAGGACTGTTCCTGTGCTTTGTCCAGAGGGGCCAGAAGCAACACAGAGTTGGGATGTGGGTCCAAGGAGCACACAAGCATGAGGAGCACATCTCAAGGCTAAAGGAAACTGAGTTACATGAGATCAAATGGCAGACGAAGTGTGTAATTCCCATAGATGGCTTTGAACTCCCACTGACACTTTAGTTCTAGCAATTACAGAGCTTCCCCCCTTCCTGGGTTAGATCTTTTCTACCAAAACTGATTACATGCTTAGTCCTTTTATTTTGCTTATTTAGTAGCATCTCTGCATGTAACTACCCCAGGAAGTCTTCTAAAGTCAGGGAATACCAGAGCTAATATGACTCATGACCAAATACAGTTTCATTCTGTCCCTGCACAGAGGAGTTGATTTTATTCTCATTTTCTGAAACCATTATTAATTGTATTTTTAGGTAAGATCCAACCCAGAGCAATTCAGCCACAAAAAAGCAGGTCCCAAATCCCTAGAAGTGGGTGGGGATTACAATAAGTATCATAAAACAATTTACCTGGGGAGCTAAAGTCACTTTTCAATGCATAAAGCAATATTTGGTTTCAGAGTAATTCTCTGCCCAGTAACCCAATCATTCCAGCAAGCAGTTTAGCAGAGACTGGGTTTTTACAACTGGCTCACAACTGATCTAGACCTAACCTTGTCTTGACTCTCTGCTCCGGACTAACAGAGCTATCATGTGTACTTACAAATCTTGTTTTGGGCTATTTTGCTGTAACTGTTTTGGGCTATTTCCCTGGAAAGCCAAGCCCAGAGAAGGGCAGCCTTCAAGCACCATTCCTGCTGCGATCACCTGGCAAGTAGGAGCTGTAATTGAGTACCGACGCTACAATGTCGGACTGAAGTCCAGCCGCAGGGTCCCCAGCCCAGCAAACGTGCCCACAGTCTGAGCGGCTGTAAGAGAAGCAATAAATGAACAGTTTAGCCTAGGACAAGTTAAATCTTGATTGCTTGAATTCCACTGGTTTCATTACATCTTTGCCCAAATTTCATATGAGATGCAATGAGGGAAGGAATGATTTCCAAGTCTGTGTTCACCAAAAAGCAACTCTTCACAGCTTAAAACAGATCAACAATACGTAACAATTGAAAACCCAGAACGTAACATGAAAAATGTTGTCTTTTTAAATCTAAGTTTAACTTTCAAACAATATCAAGGGATGTTTGCATTTCCTCTACACTTTGCAACTTCTGGGAATAGTTTTATAGATAACTTCCAGGGGAAAAACTCTTTCTGTTGCTGTCCGCCCAATCTTTCTCGCTTGATTACCCTGTACAGAAGACCAGCTCCTTGGCATTTTTGCAGCTTTGAAGTGGAAAACTGGTGCCTGCAGCTCAGGGCAGGAGAAACTGAAGTTGTTGCACCTTGGAAAACCTCCATGCAGAAGCATGCCTGTGGCCCTAGAGTCCCCGTGGTTTCCTCTGTCACAGTGTATGGAGAGAGAAAAGACTAGAGATATCTTCAAGGAAAGATCAGTAATTTAGCAGAAATGGACAACTTATCTTTTGTTTAAAATATTCTGGACTAGCAGGGGAGAAGGTTTTGCCCAAAACCTTCTGCTTTTCCGAGGCAGAAAGTTTGCCCAAACCCCAGCAGTTTCTGCTTATAGAAATCCCTTTTTCCTGCCCCAGAATGAATCAAGCTGGAAAGGACCTTTCGGAAGTGCCCAGCCAAAACATCCTCACAGCAGAGCCAACAGCAACCCTAGATTGGGTTGCTCGGGGCTGCAGATTGGTTATTTTCCATTGAAACAAGGGAAATCCTGTCCCCTGGAAACTGAATGATCAGAGCTGCAATTCAGGGATGGGGGGTACTCCCTGCGGTTTTCTGCCCCTGTAAGAGGGTCAAATCGGGATAGGAAAAACCGCCAGGTTAACTCAGGATGGGATTCATCCTCTCCTCCCCACCCTTGCCTAGCCGGGACCCCTTGAGCAGGTTAAGCAGCGTCCGGGGGATGCTCCCCGGAGCGCGCGAAGGGCCGGGGCAGGAGCGGGGCGGCGCGGGGGGCGGCGGCCCTTTCCTATCTACCTACCTACCTGCCGGCGGTGGCGGTGGCGGTGGCGGCGGCGGCGGCGGTGGGGCTCGGGCGGCACCGGCCCGCACCGCGCTCTTATAGGCGGCGGCGGGCGCGGAGCCCTATGTAAATGCCGGCGCGGCCCGCCCCGCCGCACTGCCCGCCGCACCGCCGCGCAGGTGAGCGCCGCGACCGGGGGCCGCGGACACGCGTGTCCCCGCCTGGGGCGGGGGGGGGTCGGGTCTGGGGGATCGGGGCCACGCGTGTCCCTCCTCCCCCCGCGTGGGGGACTGGGAGCCAGGGCCATGCACGCTGCTACCTGCGGGAGGTCGGGCTACTTCCGTCTCCTCCTGCTTGGGGGACAAGCTGGGATGAGGCCCTGCGTGGGGGGATGGAAGGGGTCGGGCCACAGGTTTCTTTCCTGTGGCAAGGACAGGGTGGGACGGGACCATGTGCCCCCCCCACCTGCATGGGAACCAGGGTGCTGGGCTACTGTGTCCCCGCCTGCCTGGGGGACAGGGCACAGAGTGAGGTGGGGGTACACGTCCCCATCTACATGGGGGACCAAGGGGCCAGGGCCACTGTTGTCCCTGCCTGCTTGGGGCACACATCTGCATGGGGCAGTAGGAGGTTGGGGCCACCCATGTCCCGGCCTGCATGGAGGACTGGGGCGGTCTGGGTCATGTGTGAGGACAGGATGGGATGGGGTCATGCAGGTTCCCACCTGCAGGGTGCGATGGAGCCAYGCACATCCCTGCCTGAAAGGGATCAGGGCCACAGGACAAAGTGGGTTGGGATTATGCATGTCCCTGCCTGCATGGGCACCGGACAATGTGGGGACAGGCAGGGACCCCTTATGTCCCACCAGGGGAGGGAGACGCTGCTGTGGTGGCACTGGGGCATCTGGCCCCAGGAGTGTCCCCAGGCGGGAAAGCTGGAGACACCACTGGTCCCTGCGTGCATGCTGTCAATAGCATGTGCACAGATTTGGGATTTTCTGGATGACATCCAAGGCTTGGGAGATGCAGCCTGTTCTGAAACCCCAGGGCTGGCTGGCTGGTAGGGGAAGGTGGCAGTTCCCCAGTCTGTCCCACCAGTACCAGGGAGAGCTAGAAATAAGCTGTGTCGAACAAGGACCATAGGGATCAGGCTCCAGGCTTCTCAAATGCCTTGAAACCGCTCTCCTCTACCTATATGGTCACACTAAGTTCTGCAGGGGGGCTGCTGCTCTCTCAGGATGATGACGTGTCCCACAGTCCCAGTTGACATGTGGCTCTGGGCAGAGCTCAGGAGACATTTGGAGGCTGAAGCCCTAACTTTAGGGGAGCCAAATCTGCTGAGATCAGATGGAGCGGGACATCCTTGCTCTGGGGGAAGCCATGTGTTTGTACTCTCTGCAGCACGGTTTTTGGAGGGGTGTGAAACTCCGGGCCTTGATAGGGCACAGGGATCCTCTCTGATGGGAGAAGACAAGGCTGGGGAAGCAGGTCCTTGATTTCAGTAGGTGCAGAGGGAGCGAATGACTTTCCAAAGGTGGCACAGGGAATCTGTGGAAAAGCAGAGACTGGAGGGCTCATCAGACCTTGCAAAATTCCTGGAAAGCTTGACAAGTCTGTGGAACTAATCCAAGCTTGCAAAGCTTTCCCTCAGCAAGCTGCACCATGGGCTTCCAAGGTCAGTCTGGTTTCATTTTGTCAAGGAAGCGAGATTTGGGAGGCAGGTATGAGAGTAGGGGGCTTTTTCTGGAGAAGCCTGGCAACTGGTCCTCAACACACGGGAGAGCACACTGGAGAGTGCAAAGCTGGAGCTCTCAGCTGAAGCATGGGAAAGGAGCTTGTGGGACAGCTGAGTGCCACTCATCTTCCTTGGGCATGAGGTCCCTAGCCCAGATCTGCATGTTCCTCTTCTTGAGTGCGTCCTGTAAGGACTGCTGTGACTCTGCCTTGCCTGTGAGGAGGTTCTCAGCAATAGCTGGAGAAGATTTGATAGGCAGGGAGACACAGTGTCGATGTCTCCTCATGCCTTTACAGACCAAGTTCTGCCAGGGAGAGCTGCTCCTGGGGAAGGAAAATGGTTCTTGAGGTTTGGTTGGGAGAGACAAACTACTGATATGCCCAGCAACTTGTAGGAAGACATAAAGGCAGTGTAGAGGTGTGGAAGAGAAGTTCCATGTTGGTGGGAAAGGCCCTCAGAAGTCTGTGGTCCAACCTACTGCTTGGAACAAGACCACCACTGTCACTGTATTATGTTGGCCATGGTCAAGGCTGGAAAGCCTTCAGAGACCCCCCTCACAGTCTTGGATTGACTAGGCAATAAATGGATTTTCAGTGCTGGGCCACGGAGAGATGAAAAGTGAGAGATGACATGCATGAGAACTGGCATGTCATCTCATGGCTTGGGTCAAGAGCAATTCCCATATCTGAGGAAATGGAAGGTTTGCTCAGCGACAGAAGGAATTTTAAAACACATTTTCTGCTGGAGCCCTGCGAGAAGACTCAAGGGGAAAGGGGAGACATGCTAGATGTGACTGTGGTGACGTGCTTTGAGCCTTGGCTTTGCCCCATGTTTCCTGAGCGACTTTGGTAAATCTTCTGCGGCACCTTCAGGCCTCAGCTCTAGATGGGGGTTGCAACTCTGTACATTTTGAGTGAGCAGGATAAATCCAGCTGTGCCTATGGGGACTCCCTTCCTATAGTGCAGGAGGCTGCATGACCTCTGCGCACAAGCAAACCACAACTGCTGCAGGTTGCTCAGGTTGCTCAGGGTATCTCTGGCCACGCAGCCCTCCACATTGGTTTCAGCAGGGAACAGGCTGTTTCAATGGAGAGAGCTTTCTAGCAGGAAAGGCCCATGTGCTGATGGTGACTGGGCTCTTCTGCTCCTGGCAGAGGTCCTAGGCATCTCCATACTTCACCCATTGGCCAAATTTTTATGTTCCTCCTATGGAATGGGGCTCATGGAGCCTCTGATTCCCACCAGCTGCACAACCCAAATCTCACGTTCACAAGACCATGCTCAGCAGAGGGCTATAGGATGGAAGACCTCTGGGGCCCCTTCCACAGGGGCGTGCTCCAGGAGGACAGGGGTGGCACTGGGTGACCAGGCACACCACCCGATGCTGCTCTCAGCAGCTCTGAGGCTTTCAGCAGCCCCAACTCCCATGTGAATGGAGGTGAGGCCAGAACCGAAAATGCAATCAGTGCAGAGGTATTTCAACAGTGATTTAATGTTAAATCCATGTTATAGAAAGCTAACAGAGCGGTTTGACTGTAATAACGTTTTATGAAGTGTAGAGTGCAGGTGAGCTGTTGTGACGGAGGAAGAATGTAGAAATGTCACTTCTTGAGAAACAGCTTGTTTTCTAATGCAAAAGGCCAAAAGTACAGAAATCTCTGGCGGAAGGGAGTTAACACAGGTCATATGCTATGCTCACAACCTGGCTATGAGCATTCAGTTTTATGAACACAATTAATGTGCATGCAAATGACAATATTTAAATCTCAAACCACTTCATTTGCCAAGTGGATAGTGTATTTAGTGACTCACATTTTACAATTTGCGCCACTGGTAGTAAGTGAAAAATCCCCACTGCAATTCCCAGTAAATAAGAAATAAAACCTACAGAAGGAGCTGGCAATATGTAAGACTTTCTGAAATCATCATTTCTTTAAGTTTTGATTAAAACAATGAAAAAAAGAAACAAAAAGCATCACTTTGGCTTGCAACAGAGCGATGTAGGAAAAGCTGAAACCTGTGCAACGCTGCATCTCTTGGCAACACAGCTCCTCTGAAATGATACTAGTCTTTGGATACACACCCACAGTGCTGGAACAAGGGACAAAGAGCATATTTAGTGGAAAATGCTATTTTGGAGTTAAATCCAAGTTTGGCATTCCTGTGTATGGAAAGCCAGCGGCAGCATTGTATCATTTATGACCAAAAAATGTAGCCTTCACTGTTCATGGCTGGGAAGCCCTCTCTTCAGTCAGGTGTTGGCCGGGGTTTTAAAGGTTCGGGTCCCACTGATGAAATTTGCTCTAGATCCAGGGCCTTTGTGGAAAGTGAGGTGGTAAAGCATCATGAGAAAGGCTGGTCATGAGAGAGTGCTGTCGAGTTAGCCCAGAGGTGATCAAGAGGTCTTGATCTGCAGCATTAGCACACTTTGGGGAGCCTGACTGCATGCTGAGGCTGTTCCCATCGTGTTCACAGCTGGATTTTGCTTGGATGGGACAACTCGCGCACAGAGAAATTGCCAGCTGAAACCTGTCTGTTTCTGTAACAAAGAGCGTGTTTCTATAACAGAGCTGGCACAGCTTAACGTCTTCCTGCCGTGGATGATGAGTTGTGAACCTACAGCTAGGGTACCCTGAGGCAGGGGTACTGGTCTGGCTCCAGCAGAAAGGTCTTCTCAGACTAGTTGGCACCTCCTGACAGAGCTTTCCCAGGGTGATGGGGTCTCATGTGCCCCCTGMTACCTTCCCATAGCCCGAGTAGGGAGATACCGCTGATGGATGATGATGGCAGCAGGGTTTTACCAGGCAGCAGAAACCACAAGAGGGAGCTGAGATTATGGTCTGTGCATGTTCCCAGCCTCCGGGAACAGCCCAGCTCCAGCTCCGTCCTTCTCCTCTCCATTTGCAGGTTGCTGCTTCCAAAGACCCGGTGGCCGATGGAACCCGTGGAGGTGATGTTGAGTTTGACCGTGGTTCTGCTGGTGACGTGGACCTTGGGGAGTAAGTACGGTTTCAAGGAAGGGGATCCAAGGGGAGATCCTGGATAGTTTCTGCCCCTCAGAGGAATTTCCTCTAACTCATGGGGCATCGTATCAGAGATGGGGATGATTCTGTTCGTGATGAGATAAGAAAAAAATGGAGCAAAATGCTGAACTTGCAGAGCTTGCAGGTTGGGAGACTCACCTACTGCTGTTTATATGTGTACACAGTTTGTAACCAGGAACTGGAGCTTCTTGCTAGTATTATAATAAAAGTAATAAAAATTAACACAAAGGAAACAAAGTATATATTTATTGACAAAGGCTGATGCTGATACACAATGCACGGAGGAGAGCATAACTCCAGTGTCAAGGCCTTTGCTTTACTCACACGGACATTGTGGGGGTCAGAAGTAAGGAGAGACTTCTCCTGATACAATGAGAGAGAAGGAGAAAATGAAGATCCTTTGGGAGTAGACTGGTGGGGGCCAGAAACTGATCTGGGGACATGAGGATCACAAGCATGAATTTCTAATTTTAGACATTGCTTATCCCTCAAAAGGAGTGCAAAACTTGTCTAAAAAACTGTTTGTACAGAAAGTTTCGAAAAGAATATGGGAAAATATCACAATATAAATATAATTCTGTAATGGAGATACTCGTTTCATGCATTTTTTTTGCTGCTCACCAAGTGGGTCTGGTCTTTTCCAGGAGCCCAGGAGAGCATCTCCTGGGAGGTCCAGCGCTACGATGGCTGGTACAACAACCTGCTGTACCACAGCCGCGGCTCGGTGGGTGAGTGCCAGGCCTGGGGATGGGGATGGTGGGACGGGGCAAGGTGGCACTTTGGCATCTGGCTCTCTTTATGACTGAGAGAGAAACCCTTTCTGACTTGAGCCTGAACCAGGCAGGTGACCAGGCGACCAGGCAATGCCACCTTCCATGGCCCTGAGAGGTGACTGTTTGCACTCAAGGTATGCACCTATACTAGATGCACCTAAGAGCCCCGTTAGAGCAGCCTGGAGGGGCCAAGCAGCCCAGCTTTGTCTCCCACGTCCTGGCCTTGCCACTCTTAACCTGCTGCCCAGGCACCATCTGCAGATCGCGCTGGTGTTGGATCAGTCCCAGAGCAGAGCTATGCCTTTGCGGGGCCATTCAAAATATCCAAGGTAGGGAGGACCCAGCATTTCCCAGCAGGCATTTCAGTGATGTTCAGGGATCCCAGAGCTGGGAAAAGGCATCTTTAGCGAAAATCAGCATGCAGTTCAAGCAGAATTCAACACAAGGCCAGAGACAGAAGAATTCATGGTACAGGCATGCTGGACCTACTCCTTTTCCACTCTGCACAGGACAGATATTGCGCTGTTGGGCTGCTGTGCAGCATGTACTGGTCTACACTGGGACAGGCACGCGGGATATCCCTGTGCCAGTGGTAAGCTGCTTTCTTATGCCTACAACCAGCCCTTGGGCCCACCTCCAAGAAACGTCCCTGAGCCAGGTACCAGGGCAGACCAGGCATGATCTTATCTAAAATAATAAAGATTATGAATCCTCCTATTTCCTGCAGCCCAGATTGGTCGCCTACACGGTGACACAAGGCGCAGTGGTAATTACACAGCTTCCTCTAAGTCCGAATGGCTCTCCAACATGACATGTGTGTCATCAGCCCTTTGACACCAAAGACTGTCAGGGATATAGAGCGGGTCCCTGGCAGGCAAGATCTCCCTCTTCCAGAGCAGACCGATCAGACCTTAACATTTGGAAACAAACCTATGGAAACTAAGCCCGAAACTAAGCCAGTAATTCAGGATTTCCCCCAGCTCTGGGGTGCCCCAGTAAATGAAGCCCACCACACTGATGAAGAGCCTTTTGAAATGAACTCACTCATCAGTGAGAAACGAACTCCTGCCTCTGGGCTTTTCAGTTATGGGACAGGCAGTGGGTGTGAAGTCAGGGTGTTTCTCTCTCATCTTCTCCCTTGTCTCTCTGCCTCTCTGGCTGTTCCCTCTCATGTTTCCTGCGGTGTTCACAATCACCATGCTTGTGTAGGATTGCACAGTCAACACAGGCAGCTTAACATCACTCCAGTTACCCACTGGAGCACACCACCCCAGACCTCCAGGAGGCAACGGGGATGCACATGGACCAGAGAAGGACAACTGGAAGGGAACATGCCCATGGAGGATCCCTCCTAGTTTTAAGAGGACTGATCCCAGTGTTGCAAGAAGTTTTGGGTGTTTGTACCAAAACTTGAATGTTCTTGACCACTATAAGCATCTATGCCATCCTCTTGCTCTCTTCTGGGCCCCTCGTACATGCTTGTGTACCCCGCTATTGGGTGCCACCAGATCCATGCTGTGTTGCTTTGGTGCCGCAGGTGCCAGGCTTCTGCGTCTCCTGCCAGCCAACTACGGAGATGGCGTCTACCAGGCGCTGCAGGAGCCCCATGTGCCCAATGCTCGCCAGCTCAGCAATGCGGTGGCGCGGGGACCCTCCGGGCTGCCCTCCCACAGGAACACAACCGTGCTGGCCGTCTTCTTTGGTAAGAGCCAGGGCCTGGCACCGGGTGGAAAAATGTTGGTTTGGGTGGAAAAATGTTGGTTTCTCGCACCCAAGGCTATGCGTCAGAGCGTTCCTCACCCACTGCTTCATAGCAGACCCACACCCAAAAGATAAAGCCTTGGGTATTGCCATACCAAAGTACTGTCCAGCCAAGAGAGTTTGCGTGAATTTTTGATGACCTTTGGCAGTTGCCACAAATACTGATATTTGTCGTTTGGGAACTTCCTCATTTGTTTTAGCGATAGAGTTACCTCGTTGCAAAACACCTGACAGATGCGATAAGAGCTGTGCCGTGAGTGATTGCTGGGCAGAATTGCTGCAAGTTGGAGCAGTTTTCGCTGTCGCTCAGGAGCTTGGCGGGGTCTTGGGTCTCCAAGCCTGGAGATGTCTGTCTCTGGGGAAATACCCTCGGCTCATTGAGAAAACAGGCTGAACTTGTCAAAGAAGTGGAGACAATTATCTCCCCATACAGCTTAAGGTTCATACACGTCCCCGGACACCTAAGCCGGGGTGCTTGGCCCCAAGATGGGCCACAGGAGGGGCAGACACTAGTGCAGTACCGTTTAGCTTCTCCCTTGGGGTACTTTTTCCCATCACACCAAAGCTCAAATGAGCCAACAGCAATGGCAGCCACCGGGCTCAACATCAGCAGCAACCCTTAGCCTTGAAGGCCACAGGCAAGGAGGAGCTCAGGGAAATAGTGGCTAAATGCAGAGCCTTTCTCCTGGAGAAGTGGTGGCCAGCAGATGGTCCAGCTGCCGATGGTCTCTGAACATCCGCTGGCTGAGTTTCTCCACCTTGGTCCCTGAATGACCCTACCCTACTCATGAGGTCTGGCCAGGGGCACCTGGAGCCCTGTTCCTGTGGACTGGAGCTCAGCACACCTGGGCTCCAGCCCAAAGTGACTTTTTCAAAGTCGTGGAGCAAACCAGCGGTGAAGGCAGGAAGGAAACCATTCTTGCTGCACAGGGTGGTCCCCTCAGCCCACGTACGGCTCAGCTGCCCACCATCATGTCCTGCTCCAGGTGCTGGTGGCAGTCCTCCCAGATGCTGACCATGCTTGGGTCTCTGGCAGGTTTCCACGTGCTCTCGGACATCCTGGGGATGGAGAAACCTGGCTGCCCTGCTGAGTTCCTGAACATCCACATCCCATCTGGAGACCTCCTGTTTGACCCTGCAGGCACTGGAGATGTGGTCCTGCCCTTCCAGCGCATCCACTGGGCAATGGAGACGGGCCAGAGCCCCAACAGCCCCCGGGAACAGGTAGGTAGTGTTTCCTTTGCTCTTTGCCTTTTGGCTAAATTCCTCTTCACCCAACATTGGGGTCTGTAGCAGCCAAGATAGCATTCGCAAAAATAAAAGGAGAGCACCACTGTTTCCTTAAAAATATATGTCTCTCAAGTCTTTGAACCAATTGCAAATGAACTCAAAGCACAACCTCCAAGGTACTGGTTCACACGGAGCAACATTTGTGGTTGCCCAAGGTCAGTGCTTTTCTTGGCCAAAGAAAACATAATTACTCTAGATCTGCCTGTGTCATCTATTTTAATGCAAATTTGAGTATCTTGGATGGTTTATGGAGGGCAGAAGAGGAAAGGGTAAAGCAGGAGCAATTTGCAGTCTTCCTTGGCTGCCAAAGCTTTTGTCACTTCAGTCAAAATGAGCAAAGGTAGGGCTGTCTGTATCTGGTGAAACAAGTGATAACTGGAGCCTTTTTGGTATAAGTGTAATGAACTTCCATAACCAATTTATACACTTGTGCCACTCTAGAAGGTCAGTAATTATGACAGATTTTTTTAGGCACCAACTCTTATCTTTAATAATGCATCACAAAACTGAGTCGGTACTGTCATAAAGTTGTAAACTTGTAAAGCTTCTCTGAATTTCAGTCATTTTGGAAAAAATCCAGATTTTCCCCCAGTTTCTCCGTATTTTGCTGTGCTGAGGCTGGATGTGTTCCCAAGCCCATGTGCTTTTTCTTTCATGCTGGAAAGCTTCCCAATCAAAATCGTCAAAGCAAAATACTCCCCTGAACCTTTCATGTGACAAACCATGAGACCAGATTAGCAAGTCATGTTTGTAGCAGTATTTCAAACCTTAGAAAAATGAAAACTCCAGCATGTTTTCAGACTAAAAAGGATGTTTTCATGAAAACATTTGGCAGGGGAGATATTCAACATGCTGGCAGGGCAGTGGGACTCCGTGCTCTGAGGACAGGGCTCCCCACAGGGGAAAGCTCCAGTGTTTCCGGTTTCCCCAGAGATGGGTTTCCTCCCATTCCAGCTTGATCTTGCCTACATAGGGATTCACAGTTGTCTGCTTCTGGGCATAGCTGAAAATAATTGGGAAAAAAACCCCAAAATGTACCTTTGAAAAACCTGTACCTGGTCTTTTCCTGTACCTGGCACTAATTCCTCCAGTTTGCATAGAGATTGTTGGTGTATATATTTGCATATTTATAGCTCTTGTTAAAACAGGGGATGGGATGGCTGCTTTGCAAGACCAAAAGGGCCAGGTTGGGGATTTTCAGACCTTTTTTTTGCACCTTTCCACGGAGACCCCAGCACCTTTTAATGCCCATTCTCTATGCCTGCCCTAGACCAACGAGGTGACGGGCTGGCTGGATGGCAGCTCCATCTATGGCCCCTCGCACTCCTGGAGCGATGCCCTGAGGAGCTTCTCGGGGGGACAGCTGGCATCAGGACCCGGCGGGCGCCTCCCGAGGGAGACGGATGGGAGGGTCCCCATGTGGAAGGCGCTGGATCCATCCACGGGACAGGGTGGTTCCCAGGGGATCTACGGTAATGGTGGCATCCTCAATGGGTTTTCACCTGCTTGGCTCCATCCCTGACCGTGAGCAGGGGGAGCAGGGGTCCCTGGAGCTGAGCCCAGAAGGGACCCCGGGAAAGGGCAGAGGGGTGCAGTGAGCCGCGACATGTGGGTCAGGAGTCCCATGGGAAAGCAGGCAGTTTCCCAGCCTGAGGGGGAGGAAGATGCCCTGCCGAAGGCTTACCAGAGAAAACACACCGTGAACTTAAGGTGCCACATCCCCGGGAGGCAGCGGGTCATTTCCCAGCCAACATGCAGAGACCGGCAAGTGTTGGTCCCTCTGATCCGAGGCAATCTCCTCTGGGGAAAGGGGCTGCTGCCAATAAAATCCTGCTCATCTTGCTTTGAATTCCTCACCTGCCTGACCTTTGGTCCGTGCTGGGGGTCTGGTGCTGCTTCTCACTGCTTGTGTCCCTGGGAAGGAAGGAAGGATGAGGGGATGAGGGGATGCTGGGCTGCAGCCACAGGGCTGGGGGTGCTCCTCCAGCCACGGGCAAAGATAGACCCAGTGGCAGCATTCCCCACTGATGGTCCTGGTGTCTCTTGCAGACCTGGGGAGTGCCTGGGGGAATGAGAACCCCTTCCTGCAGGCTGAGAGCATCGCCTGGTTTCGGTACCACAACCACCTGGCTGCGGCGCTGGCCCGGGTACACCCCACCTGGTCTGATGAGGACCTCTTCCAGCACACTCGCAAGCGGGTCATCGCCACCTTCCAGGTGAAGGATGGGACCCCCCAGCTCTGCCAGGACCCCCAATACCCTCCCCAGCTCTGTCCCTGACCTGACTTCCCTGTGCCCTAGAGTATCGTGCTGTACGAGTGGCTGCCGACCCTTCTGGGGAGACCCGTCCCGGAGTACAAAGGTGAGGGGCATGGTGGGTGATGGAGCTGCAGGGTGTGCGGGGAGCAGGGATAGGGGGACCAGGGGAGCCAGAGGATGGGGTGAGAGAGGGGGCTCGGCCCCCTTTCCCTCCAGCCTGGATGCTGGACTGTGGCTGCTGCCCGGCAGGTTACCAGCAGCACCTGGACCCCAGCCTCTCGCCGGAGTTCGTGGTGGCTGCGAGGCAATTCCTGGCCACCATGGTGCCACCGGGTATCTACAAGAGGTAGGAGCAGCCCAGCAGCACTGTGGGAGAGCAGTGCCCATGCCGGGGAAGGGGATGCCTGAGCTGGGGTGGTGACTGGGGATGGTCCCTGTCCCTTCCCCAGTGTCCTGCCCCTTGCTGGGACAGATAAGCCCTGCCAGCTCGGGGCAGCCCCGGCCAGGGGCTGTGAGTCCAGCCCTTCTCTGCTGTTCCAGAGACTCCAGGTGCCAGTTTCAGAAAGTGCCCAGCCCCAGTGGCTCATTCCCAGCGGTGCGGGTCTGCAACAGCTACTGGAGCAGAGAGGTATGGGGAAGGGAGCGTGGGGATCCTGAGGACATGGCAGGCTGGCAGAAGGGACTTCATTCCTTGCTTTATATTATGGAGGAACCCACAGGGAGGTGAAAGGGAAATTGGGTGCAGAGCATGACAGCCAAACAAGGGGTGTGAGATCCTCCCCATCCAGACATCTCCAGATGCCGTCTTGAGCCACGGCAGGCTCAGACCTCAAGGTTGAGCTGACGTGGAGAAAATGAGCCTGGAAGAAATCCCTTGTACCCCTGTACACAGGGTCTGCACCCCTATGGGTTCAGGAACGTGGGGCTGCCCCATGTTCTTGGACCTGCGAGGCATTGCCTGCTCTTCCCATCTCCCCTCAGAGCACCGGGTTGCAGCAGGCAGAGGACGTGGACAACCTCCTGCTGGGGATGAGCTCACAGATTGCAGAGCGGGAGGACAACATTGTGGTGGAAGATCTCCAAGGTCTGCACTCTCCTTCACTGCAGCTGGCGAGTCGGTGGGGGACCGTCTCTCCTGGGGATGTGTGGGGGCCGAGGTGGGGAGTCAGGTCCCATCACCACTGTCATCAGCACCCAACCACACGCTCAGACCAGCTTCAACCTTGTTAACGGACGTGTAGAGAAGCTGCAGGGCATGTTAAGCATGTTCCTGGGACCTTCCTGGCAAGGGCATGGAGGTGATCTCCATGTTGAGCATGGCCCATGGCAGAGGGACAAGGCCAGCCCAGCAGCTGGGATGGTTGGGGTTGCTCCTCCAGCTCTGCCTTGCCATCACCACAGCTTTGAATCCACCCACAGATTACTGGTACGGGCCCCTGAAGTACTCCCGCACCGACTACGTGGCCAGCTGGCTCCAGCGTGGACGAGACCTTGGCCTGCCCACCTATAACCAAGCCCGGGAGCGGTTTGGGTTGGAGACTCTCCAGAACTGGTCAGACCTTGCCCCACACCTGGAGCAACAGGTAACAGGGAACTGGTCTGGGCATGGAAAGTGTGTGGGTCAAAGGAAGCTGGGGCAGTCCAGGCAGTAACTGGCTTCTCGAGCAACGTGGGAAGAGGGACATCAGTGCGCATCCTGCCCTAGTTCATTTTCATGCCTGTGGGGCTGTTGCGTTGGGGTAACTGTGTAATTACATGGCATGAATAAATATATCCTGCCCCAGCGCTAAGCTCCTGTGCCACTGGGTGCTCTGCTTCTCCTGGAGCTGAGATGCTCTGGGACTGATGCTTAATTGCTCAAGTCCAAGCAATGAGCTCAAGGCTGCATGGGGCTGAGCATCCTCCCAGCCCACAGATGTGTGATGCCTGGGAAATGCATGCTCCTCACTCCTCCTGAGGCTTGCCAAGACTTCCTGAGGCCCTTCCTGGCAGAATTCCCTCTGCCCATATGTGTGCGGTGGGGGTTTATGGCCAGGTCCTGGAGAAGGTCGCTGCTCTGTATGCCAACAACACGGACGGGCTGGAGCTGCTCCCTGGAGGCATGCTGGAGGTTGACAGCTCCCTCTTCAGTGCCATCATCCTGGACCAGTTTGTGCGCCTGCGTGATGGCGACAGATTTTGGTTCGAAAACACCAACAACAGGTAGATGTCTCTTCCCTGACTGGCACACAGAGCAGGCTGCCCACTGCTCTGCCAGCCCCAGTAAGACATAACAACTGGGGCTGGAGGAAAAAACCATCCTCCAGCTTCCTCGGTCCTAAAACAGTGTGGGGAGCTAATCCCTCCTGCTGCTAGACAGTGACACCCAGGGCCACTGCTTGGCCCCACATCTTTTTCCCCAGGCTGTTCACAGCGGAGGAAACCAGGGAGATCCGTAACACCACCTTCCATGACGTCCTGGCTGCCATCACCCATGTGGACCCCAGAGACCTCCAGCCCCACGTGTTCATCTGGAATGAGGGTGAGTGCAAACGGCAGGGTGCAGGGAGCAAACGGTACCATCGAGTTAGGGAGAAAAGCAGATCCACCTCAGTGACACAGCCGGTGACTCAGTGACACAGGGAAAGCATCGGGCTGGCAGTTTCTCAAGCCTGACACCTGCTATGCCCCTAAGACAGCAAAATGTGTGCAAAATGCAAGGGTTGCTTGTAAGGAAGGCAGGCAGCACTGATGTTGAAAGTGGGCTGAAGTCCAGGCATGTGCATTGCACGAGTCTTGGAAAGATCTCTGGGTACAAAAATGCAACTGATGCCCTGGAAGGTCATGTTGGGGTTAAAAGTTGGCCTCTGCCTACCCCATGCTGTGTCACGCTCCTCACTGCCGTGTCCTCTAGCTCCTTTGATATACAAGCACACACAGGTCTGCAGGTTAAACTGATGAGTGACCCGAAAAGCAATGAAGTTTGCAGATGAGTTAAGCTTTGTATACTGTAACTGTGTAACGTTACCTACTTTTGCCTTTAATTACATCTATCCCTGAATGTGCCCTGGGTGCTGTACCACAATGCCCACTCCTGCCCAGCTGCTCCGCTGGTGGGGTTGTTGGTTAACCAGGGCTGCTGGAAGGGCTGGCCAGGCTTTCCTGCAGATGTGATTGCAACGGCAGCATGAACTGCACCAGCCGGATTTCAGCCCAGGGAAAGCTCAGGGCTTGCGTCCCAGCACATTTTGGGTTCCCAGCAGGCTAGGAGCACCCTAGTCCTGTGCTGCTGTGCACCCCTCACCCTGGTGCCCTCCTGTGCTGCCCTTGAAATGAGCTTTCGTCTCCCCACCAAGACCCAAAAAGAGTCCTGCTGCCATGCTCAGGGTGAGGTGTGGCCAGCAGTATGCCTTTTCCTCTCGGGATCTTGCCACAGCCTTCCCATTTACCAAAAGTGTTTTATTTGGCACACGTTCCAGCCCTTACAAGGTGTTTTGGTTCCCTTGGCGTACGCTCCATGTAATTGCACCAGTAGGACTACCTGGATTTGCAGCATATGGATGAGCAGAGGCTCTGAGACCCAATCTGCCATGGCCCAGCGTGCTTCTTGCTCAGCCCATCCCATCGGGAGAGGTGATGGTGCTGAACTCCCAGAGTGCTTGAGTCCAGTTTTGTGCTTGCTTTGCTGTGGCAGGCAAAGGTTCAATCTGAAAGCAAGGGTTGTCCCCTAAGATCTGGAGTTTAACTCAAGCATCCCAGTTTTGCAGTGCTCCCTGGGTCACTCGGCAATGAACCCCACTGGCATCTTAATGCAGATGTTCCTGGGGATGATGGAGATGAGCAGGGTAAAAGGTCCATGACACTCACAGCCTGTCTCTCCCCATGCAGGGGACCCGTGTCCCCAGCCCCAGCAGCTGACAGCTCAACACCTGGCCAACTGCACACCCATGACCATGCTGGACTACTTCGAAGGCAGCGGCACAGGCTTCGGGATCATCATCGTTGTCCTCTGCTGTCTGCCTTTAGGTTTGCTGCTCCATTTCTTTACCCATCTCCTCTTCCACTGGAGAAAGCAGCTGAGTGGCCATGGACCAAGAACCTCCCAGCAGGACCTGCTGAGTCTTGGCCACTCTTGAGGTCCTTGAGGTGGCAGGGTCCTTGGGCATCAGGTGGGAGCAGGGCTTTTGTCGTGCAGCCCTGCATTAAGTAGAACCTGCATTAAATAAAACATTAAATAAATGGAGAAGAAATAAACCCCTGTCTGCCCCAGTCATACAGGTGATGCTGCCAAAGAGGGAAGGAGTTTTGTGATATCTCATGCTTTCTTCTCCCATGTGTCCCCAGTGACTCTGTTTGTTGCCTGGATTGTTGCCGTTCTCCGCAAGAGAGATTTCAAGAAGCTGCAGAAGAAGCAGGGCTCCAGCGTGCGGAGGGAGGTGACCGGCGAGGCGATACACGGTGAGGCGGTGTTGGTCCTGCGATGGTGTCTGGTGATGCTGCTGAAGTCAGGGCACATACAGGCAGGGCTGGGCTTGGAGTTTATACGCAGACTGGATATAAGGAGAAACTATTTCCCCAGGAGGATAGTCAAGCTGTGGAGCAGGTAGCCCAGAGAGATTCTGCAGTCTCCATCCAATCCAAGACCTGACTGGATAAAGCCTTGAGCAGACTGGCCTGACCACATAGCTGATCCTACTTTAGGCAGGAGGCTGGATGAGATACCCTTCCAACCTGAGTCCCTTCCAACCTGAGTCATCCTATGGCCCTCTAATTACAACCCTCTCCAGATCACACCTTATCTGAAGGAAACCTAGGTAGAGCAATTGCACCAGTAGCTCCAGGACAGGGACTGTATCTCTTGTCCCAGACACAGGAAAAATCCTGCCTCCCTGCTCCATGGTCTGTACTCCTCCACTGTCCATGCACTTGAGCTCTGCAGTTGGGAGATCATAATTTTTCCCATGTGTCTGGTCATGCAACCACTCCCAAGTTGCATCTCAGTGAAGGAGGTGCTGGGATGAATAGGAGCACAGGTGCGCCTTTCCATCTGAGAACTGTGCTCTCTCCCACCAGCCATGGAGTGGCACGGTCCCAAGACAGACAGCTCTCCTGTCTACATTCAGCTCCAAGCTGACAAAGTGCTCAAAGTGCTGGATGGGAGAGGGTCTGTGCTCCGGAGCATCAGCCTGAAAGCCCATCAAAAGGTGGAGGTGATCCTCTCTAGCAACAAAGGGAACAAAGCTCTGCTCCTGAAGAGTCCCAAGGAGTACGACCTGGTGAGTACCACGGTGCCTGGGGTATGATACCTTCCCCTGGATCCTCCACCATCCTCTGCCACCGGTTGCATACACCCTGCACCACTCAGTCCTGGGCACTGGGAGCAGCATAGGTCCCTGAAGGGTGGCTGTGGCCTCCTGAGAACCACCAGGTCCAGCTCATACCATGGAGCAACCACTGTGGTGAAGAGCAGCAGAACTCACATCCTGACCAAGCCTCTGCTGCTCACAGCCATTTGGTGAGGTCTTTTGCAGGTGCTCCTTTTCAGCAAGGAGGCAGAGAGGAGCAACTTCATCGGGAAGCTACGAGGCTACTTGGAGGAGAACAGCCTTGATCTGCATATGACTGAGATGAAGGAGCAGAGCCTGATGAAACGGGCAGTCACCCAGGAGCAGAGAAAACAAATTCTGGAGACTTTCTTCAGGCACCTGTTTGCTCAGGTATGTAGAGGTGTGGCAGGCTGATGCATGGAGGAAGGTATTTCTGTATTGATTAAGCAATGAATGTTGCTGCTGTTGTTCTCCGTAAGATCTGGTAAGCCATGCACAAGGCAGCTGCTGATACTTTCAGGACCAAGGGACATTTTCCCTTGCAGAAGACAAAGGGAGTTCTGCTGTGGTGATGTAAGTGTCTAAAGTTGCAAAGAGACTTTCGGGTGATGTAACTGTGGTCTCCATAATGGTCAGTGGTGTTTAGTGTGAAAGTCACATTTTGTAGAAGAGACACAGGACTTCCCCATGGTATCTGCCATGAGTTTTATGCCAGGGGAGCCACCGGTCTCTGTGCAATAGGTTGGGCAAGTGAACACCAGCATTCTGCTCTGCCAGCACTCATGGGCTTTCTTTTGTGGGACACAACCTGCAGGTGCTGGAAATCGACAGGTCCGATGCCGGAGAGCTCAACTTTGAGTCTTCACAGAAGGCAAAGGAGTCTCTGACATGTGAGCTGAGCAGGGCTGAGTTTGCCAAGGCCCTGGGGCTCAAAGCTGACTCCATGTTTGTGGACTCCATGTTCTCCCTGGCCGACAAAGATGGCAATGGCTACATCTCCTTCCGGGAGTTCCTGGACATTTTGGTGGTCTTCATGAAAGGTGGGAGCTGGAGCTGGCCTTCATCTGTTGCCCTAAGTCCTGTTTCTAGGCTCTGGCAACACCACCAGCAGAGGTGGTGGACAAGATCCATCCAGCAGGTCAATCTGTAGACACTTCTACAGATAAAAATTCCCTTCATTTAGGACAGCTTCAACTTGAGTTATGGGGCAGTGACAATGTAATTATGTTTGCTGTAAGACTGTCCATGAGGGGAGCTATCCCAGAGCAGTGATTTGCTGATTTGTCACCGCGATAGACAACTCTGCCCCATCTTCTGAATGGACCATGCATCCTGTCCTTGACAGATGATAACAACTTTATCAGATATCATATCTGATCCCCCCTAAATGACCACTGGAAAGGTAGATTCATAGATGGAGGTGGTGAATGCCAGATTCAATCAAAGCAGCTCCCAGAAAAATCATTGCTGTGCAAAAGCACATTTTGAGTTTGCAAAATAATGCACAAGAAAGAATGTGTATCATCTACTTGATTTTTCACCTTGCACTTGAGAAAGTCAAGCAGAAGGGCGGCACGCTATTTACCTTCAGTCACTATTCAAGCTGTGATCAGCAGTGTGCTTTCAGTCTTTTCAGAGCTGGGTGAGACTTCACTGCTGCATGTCCAGACTCTCAAAGACAATGTTTGAAAGCACTTTTGCTGATGAAAATAGGATCTTGTTTTTACTTTGCCTCTCTCCCTCCCTGCCAGGGTCCCCAGAGGAGAAGTCCAAGGTGATGTTCAGGATGTATGACATTGATGAGAATGGGTTCCTCTCCAAGGAGGAGTTTCTGAGGATGCTCAGGTACTTCTCCTCATCTCTCTAGATGTTTTCACAATGTCTGTAAACACAGATGTCTTCAAAAGCAGCTCCCAGTTTCTGTGCTTCACTCCCCAAGGGTGCTATATGAGAGCCCGTGGGCTCAACACTCGCAACCAAGAGCCCATTTCTCCTGTGAAACTGGTCTGGGGCTCTGCCCTGTGTTATTTGAAGGACTCAGGCTGTGGTCCTCTGAAGTTCCCATCTCCCTTCCTTGCTCCAGGTCCTTCATCGAGATCTCCAACAACTGCCTGTCAAGAGACCAGGCAGAGCAGGTGACCGAGTCCATGTTTCG
Source organism: Phoebastria nigripes (assembly GCA_035582835.1). Lineage (NCBI taxonomy): Eukaryota > Metazoa > Chordata > Aves > Procellariiformes > Diomedeidae > Phoebastria > Phoebastria nigripes. The sequence goes on from JAYKAV010002801.1 coordinate 324,305, forward strand.
GGCCTCAGGGTTTCAGGACAGGGATGAGCTGACATGGGAGGATTTCCACTACATGCTGCGGGACCACGACAGTGAGCTTCGACTCACACAGCTCTGCATCAAAGGTCCGTGGGCAGGAGCACTGGGTCACCCCTGGCCCTGCAGGGCTGGAGGCAATGGGCAGCACCCAATGCATAGCTCCCAAATCTTGTCCCATCAGTCTCTCCAGCCCAACTGCAGTAATGGGGCATCAGCTGTCTCTCTGTGTGTGACATGTTTGGGTCAGCTAAGAGCCTCTCCCCACCCCACCCCTGCCCAGGGGAGATGTCTAAACCTTGTCCACCGCATCTCACACACTCTAAACAACTGTTTGTCCTTTTGGCTCCTGAAAGGTGTCCCCGAGGTGCTCAAGCAAAACCTGCACAACCGCGTCTCCTTCATAAAAAAGAAAGAGCCAAAAGGGTAAGCTCTCCTCCTTAGTCTTGCTGCTGCTGCTATTTCTTCATCTCTTTCTGCCCAGATGCACATCCATCTTTCACCTCAGCCCCTCCAACAAATGCTCCCACCAGGTGTTTGCACGCCTAGTGCTGGGGATGGAGATGACCACASTGGGACACGCCCATGAGCAAGTTGGATGCTGCGGTGGGGCTGCTGGCCGCCTCCCCTGGTACCCAGGCAGGCAGAGGCGAGGAACTGCCTCCTACAGAGCCCCCGTTGCATCCACTACGTGGGGATGGGAGTCCTACCTTGCTTTTCAGAGGGGAGGGTTATCTTGAGTGAATGTGTACTATGCAGTTAAAGTTAACACAAGCAGGCTTGCAGGAAAGACCTGGACACTTTCTCAGCTGAGCCTGAGATGGAAAGTGGGGGACAATTTTGGCAAGCCCTTCCTGCAAGTACAGCTTTGGGCTAGACATAGCTCTATTCCCAACAGAACCATCTCAGAGGAGGAGAAAGACCCAAACCTGTACACTATGAGCCACTATGTGGAGCGAGAAGGGCAAGAGCTGAGGAAGAGACCAGGCAGAAAGTGAGTACGCCCTCTCCTCGCCGGGTGTGATTCTCGGGTTCAGGTTCAGCCTGTTTGCTCTTTCTCATGTGTCAGACTGAGTAGCCCGCTGGTCAAATGGCACTGCTGCAAGGAGCCAGCACTCCCGTGATGGTGGTGCAATGTAGGGAGGGGATGCCAGACCGTCCCTGCAGGAGATGTCCCAGCCCAGGCAAGCACATTGCAGCCTCTAGCTGGCCAAGGAGCTACGGGAACAGCCCTGTCTCGGTGGGGACGGTGCCATAGCTGAGTCTGGGTGATGTGCCTCTATAAAAAAAAATGAAGTGGTCAACTCCAGCGCCCGGGATAGTGGGTTTTAGAGTGTATGCCTTGCCCGCAGAGAGGGGCTTTGCCAGGCAGGTTCTGCCTGCACTCCTCTGTGCCTTGAGATGCTGCTGGTTCACCCATGGGCTGCCTGCAAGAGCTGCAGGAGAGACTCTGGTCCTCACTGCTGTGGCAGCAGCAAATATTTCTACAAGGAAGCAGTTAAGTGGTTGTTATTCATGGCCAGAATACCCTGATTTGCCTTAATAGCTCCAAGGACCTTCCCCTACCCTGGGATCAGTTTGGAGGTGTCGTGGTTTAACCCCAGCCGGCAACTAAGCACCACACAGCTGCTTGCTCACTCCCCGCCCAGTGGGATGGGGGAGAGAATCGGAAGGGTAAAAGTGAGAAAACTCATGGGTTGAGATAAAGACAGTGTAATAGGTAAAGCAAAAGCCACACACACAAGCAAAGCAAAACAAGGAATTCATTCACTACTTCCCATCGGCAGGCAGGTGTTCAGTCATCTCCAGGAAAGCAGGGCTCCATCACGTGTAACGGTTACTTGGGAAGACAAATGCCATCACTCTGAATGTCCTCCTTCCTTCTTCTTCCCCCAGCTTTATATGCTGAGCATGATGTCATATGGTATGGGATATCCCTTTGGTCAGTTGGGRTCAGCTGTCCCAGCTGTGTCCCCTCCCAACTTCCTGTGCACCCCCAGCTTACTCGCTGGTGGGGTGGTGTGAGAAGCAGAAAAGGCCTTGACTCTGTGTAAGCACTGCTCAGCAATAACGAAAACATCTCTGCATTATCAACACTGTTTTCAGCACAAATCCAAAACATAGCTCCATACTAGCTACCATGAAGAAAATTAACTCTATCCCAGCCAAAACCAGCACAGGAGGGTTGAATAGTACTATGAAAATTATCTTTTACAGTTCTTATCTACAGTTTCATTTATGAGTCACTATCTACACATTTGTTATCAGCTTTCAAAAACATGTAGACTGTGGGATGACCTGAGATCAACCGCTGACACTGTGCTCTGCAGGTCACTGCTGTCACCGATGTGCAGAGATGGTTGCAGTGCTGTACAGGGAGGAAGACCCAAATCTGGGCAGCATGGCCCTGAGCCATACCTTGCCAGCTAAACCTTGAAATGACACCAGCCCTACTCTTTTTGCCAGGGTGAATCAGTACCAGCTGCATTTATACACAGAAGCGCAACGGAAGAAGTACGAGCGGAACAAAGTTCAGCAGAAGATCCAGGAGTTCAAGCGCTTTGTTGAGAATTACCGGCGCCATATCGTCTGCGTGGTCCTCTTCTCTGCCATCACCGCTGGTGTGTTCGTGGAGAGAGCCTACTGTGAGTGCTCATCCAGCCCTGCTGCCCCAGATGCAGAGTGGTGCGTGGGCTTGGTTCCTCAAAGCTGCTGGTTGCATGAGGCATGCTGGGGTGTGAAAGGTCCCGGCACAGCTTTAGGCAACAGTATTGGTCCTTCTGTGGAACAGCCAAAGGATTACTGAGGTTGGAAGGGACCTCTGGAAGGGTCTGGTCCAATGCCCTGCTCAGAGCAAGGCCAATTTCAAAGCTGAATCAGGCTGCTGAAGGCCTTGTCTAGAGAAGGTTTGTAGAGCTCCAAGGTTGGAGATCCCACCACCTCATTGGGCCTGTGCTAGTTTTTGACCATCCTCCCTGCGAAGAGTTTTTATTTTATGTCAAACCTGAATTTCCTTCAGTGAAACTTGTCCTGTTGCCTCTCATCCTTTCACTGTGCATCTCTGACAAAGAGTTTGGCGCTCTCCCCTCTGTAACACCCATTAAATGGTTGCAGACAGCCACAAGGTCTTCCCTGACCCATCTCCTCCAGCCTGAACAAGCCCATTTCCTTCAGCCTTTCCCCTACGTGACGTCCTCCAGCTCCCACCCATCCTGGTGGCCTCCACTGGACTTGTTCCAGTTTGTTGACGCCTCTCATATTGGGATGCCCAACTGCGGACACAGTACCCAAGGTGCAGTTTCACAGTGCCCGGCAGAGGAGGACAATCCCCTCCCTTGACCTCCAAGGAGACCCTGTCACCCAGCAGCTCTGGGGGATCTGACAGAGAACCGTGCCCCTGTCCCCACACAGCTCCATCCTTGGTGACCTTTTCTTGGTGGAGCCACGCAGGTCACTGTCCCCTTGTTGCACAAAGGGTCACGGCCCTCAGCGCCGGGCACATTGACGCCCCCTCCGCTCTCTCTCCCCAGACTATGCCTTCGCATCCCCCAGCACTGGAATCGCACAGGCCACCTTTGTGGGGATCATCATCTCCCGGGGATCGGCTGCCTCCATCTCCTTCATGTACTCCTACATCCTGCTCACCATGTGCCGCAACCTCATCACCGTCCTGAGGGAGACCTTCCTTAATCACTACATCCCCTTTGATGCCACCGTGGACTTCCACCGCTGGGTTGCCATGGCAGCCCTGATTTTCTCAGGTAGGTGGGCTGCTGGGGGATGTGTTGCCCACAAACCACAGCTAAAGCAGGAGGACCAGCCCATCATGACACAGCAGGACCAGGCAGAAGCTTGAAGACCCATATGGAGCCTGGAGAGACATAGATGCTTTCCACCAGAGAAGAGGAGGAATTGCGAGGTCTGGGCACATCAGCAGGGTCTGCTGCATCTCCATCCACAGCAACAGTGATGGTTTTCTCTCCTTGTTTCTGTCTCTTACAGTGCTCCACACTGCAGGTCACATAGTGAACATCTACATCTTCTCAGTCATGCCTCTCAGCGTGTTGTCCTGCCTCTTTTCCAGTGTCTTTATGGATGATGGGTAGGTGAAATTTAAAGCACAGCCCAGACAGAGTGTCCTGGGCATGGATGGGAATGAAAGTGGAAACCAGGAGTTTGCTCTGGCCACTCTACGGTGCAATCTCTTGTTCCTCTCCAGGTCACAACTCCCACAGAAGTATTACTGGTGGTTCTTCCAGACTATTCCAGGTGAGATCATGTAGCAGGCAGACCTCCTGCACACCCATGCCCAGGACGGGCAGCCCTCTGCCCAGCCCAGGTGGAGCCCCTGTGGGGCTGCCCTGATCCCCGCTGGGACCTCCCAACCTCTTCACTCACAGGCATGACAGGAGTGCTGCTGCTCGTGATCCTGGCCGTGATGTATGTGTTCGCCACCCACCACTTCCGACGCGTCAGCTTCCAGGGTTTCTGGATCACCCACCATCTCTACATGCTCCTCTATGTCATGGTAAAGCATTTGGGCTCGGAGGGTGGGGTGGTGATGATGCATCGCAAACCTGTGGGTCAGACTGGCAGACAAGGTGAAATAGCTGGGGAGGTCCCAAGGGAGCTGGTGGCTGCAATCCTGGCTTCCCACTGCCGCTGAGCTGCGACCAAATCAGACATGGGGTGATGGCTTACTGTGCCGAGCGCCGTGCTGATGGGGGCTGCTCCCTACCCAGATCATCATCCACGGCAGTTACGCGCTGATCCAGCAGCCCCGCTTCCATGTCTACTTCATCATCCCAGCTCTCATCTACAGCGCGGACAAGCTGCTCAGCCTGAGCAGGAAGAAGGTGGAGATCAGCGTGGTGAAAGCCGAACTCTTGCCCTCAGGTACCACATCCTCCCTGGCCATGCATCTGGGGCTGCAGCGATGGAAGAAATGCAGCAGTTCCCAACTGAGGTGGCCCCAGGAAATGTCGTGCTGGCTGTCACACGTGCTGGTGGCTCAGGCTGGCACCTCCAAGAGTTAGCTGCATCCCATTACACATGTTGCCCCAATGCCTTTGCAGCACCCCTGCATGGCAAGGGTCTCCTGTGCCACCCCCCTCACAGGTAGGGAAACTGAGGCACAGAGCTCAGGCCATCACATCCTGGGACCAGTTATTTACCCCAGAAGAACCAGTTGGCCCCAGGGCTGTGCCCTGGCATGGCCTCTCCAGCATCCTGAGCCCTGTGCCTGGCTCCACAGCTTGTCCCCAAGCTCCCTACCACCCACCCTGCGCACAGCTCTAATGCTCCATCTTTCCTTGAGCCCACTCATCTCCCCCAGCCTTTCCTCTCCAATGCTCAATGTCTCCACCTTATTGAAGTCCCCATCCCCATCCCCCCCTAGGYGTCACCCACCTTCAGTTCCAGCGGCCGCAGGACTTTGACTACAAGTCCGGGCAGTGGGTGCGCATTGCCTGTGTGGCCCTGGGCACCACCGAGTACCACCCCTTCACCCTGACCTCAGCACCGCACGAGGACACGCTGAGCCTGCACATCCGGGCTGTGGGGCCCTGGACCACCCGCCTGCGGGAGCTCTACTCCCCGGAGAGCTTGACCCTCATCGGCAAGCTGCCCAAGGTGGGCCCCATGCTGTTTCTCTGGGGACGGGGACATCTTAGACATCTAGATTTTCTAAAGAACCCAAGAGCATGTCAGCAATGGGTTGTGCCCAGCCTGAGGCAATTCTCCAGCCTTGAAGGCAGCCAAGACCTTGGCAAGTGGAGGATGGAGATGCTCTGCTGATGGCTGGCTCCCTTTCAGCTCTATCTGGACGGGCCCTTTGGGGAGGGCCATCAGGAGTGGAACAAGTTTGAGGTGTCGGTGCTGGTGGGAGGAGGCATTGGGGTGACGCCCTTCGCATCCATCCTGAAGGACCTGGTGTTCAAGTCATCCATCAGCTCCAAGCTGGTGTGTAAGAAGGTAAGAGGAAGCACCTGGAGGACAAGAGTCCTCCCGAGATGCCTCCAGCTGCTGGTGGCCTCTTTGGGGGCAAAATCCCCCACGACCCAGCTGGGAAGGAGCCCCATGGACATTCGTGGGGTGCCGGCCCCATGCTAAGCCTCGTCCCGGTGTGCCACAGATCTACTTCATCTGGGTGACCCGCACGCAGCGGCAATTTGAGTGGCTGGCAGACATCATCCGTGAGGTGGAGGAGGCAGATGGGAACGACCTGGTCTCCGTGCACATCTACATCACGCAGCTGGCTGAGAAGTTCGACTTGCGCACCACTATGCTGGTGAGCCTGGCCACCCACCAGGGAGGATGCCATGCCATGCTGGGCCATGCTGGGCCATCTGATGTGCACTGATCTCTCTTCCAGTACATCTGTGAGCGGCACTTCCAGAAGGTGCTGAACAAGAGCCTGTTCACGGGGCTGCGCTCCATCACCCATTTCGGGCGCCCTCCCTTCGTACCCTTCTTCAGCTCACTGCAGGAGGTGCACCCCGAGGTCAGTGCCTAGCTGGGGACAGGATGGGGGGCTCCCACTGGCCAGTGTGGAGGACTGGTCCCAGCCTGTGCCTTAGGCCCTGGAGACCTCGGTGGCATCCGCACTAAGGGCAGGGCAGAAGGGTCATGAACCCCACTTCCCCTCTGGAGTCAGGATGAGCTGCAAGAGTCAGCAATGCCCCATACCAGCCAAACACCCCCCACTATGGCGAGACCCCAGAGCTGGCAGAGACCCTGGGGGATCCATCCTTCCTCCATGGCCCCAGCAGCTCCATGAGGAGGTGACAACCTCCTCAAAAGCCTCCTCAGGCCGGGACAGACTGCTCAGCCAGCATCCATGCCCAAAGCTGCCAGAGGGCAAGGGGCCAAGGGGGGCTGGGCTGGGGGAAAGCTGGTGCTGCTGGGTTTGACCCCTTTGGCTTCCTCCTTCCCCAGGTGCAGAAGATCGGGGTGTTCAGCTGTGGCCCACCTGGGATGACAAAGAGCGTGGAAAAGGCTTGTCGGCAGCTGAACAAGAAGGACCAGACCTACTTTGCACATCACTATGAGAATTTCTGACCCTACCCCATGCTGTTTCACCCCAGGGCTGCAATCTTCATTGGAAATGTGTGTTCAACCCCAGCACCTGTGCAGCAATGCTTCGGGTGGTCATGGTCCTGGTCTCCTACCCACCACCATCCCCGGGAGAAAGCCATCCATGGCCAAGAGCATGGATGMTGAGACCCGCAGAGCTGAGACCAGCGCATGGTGCACCAGTAAAGCATTGCCATCCCAGCATCACCCCACACAGCCCTGGTGTGAACCCCTGAGCCCAGGGCATCCTGCTGCCATCAACACACCCCTGCAGACCCGTGCCCAGGGTTGGGCTGGCATGTCACAATCCAGAAAACCCAGTGTTCAAGTCAAGCCCGGCTCTGCCACCTTCATCCTGCAAGACAGAGCCCGTGCGCTGCCAGATCACACAGGGAATGGCTCTGAACAGCTTTGGGGAACAGCTTGGTGCCTGCACAACCTGAATTCACAGCACTTTGCCCCAAGACCTGGGTGGCACGCACTGGGGGTGAGGAGCCAGAGAGCTCCCCACCATCCCTCTCCTTGAAACAGGCTCAGCTTTCCTAATGCACTCGTTTGTGCCTGCTTGTTAGCGCTCCAAGCCTTCCCTGGGTGCGCATAGGGCCTTAGTTGTGTTTGTGTTGGCTTCTTTCAGCAGCGTCACCATCCTTTGATCAGGAATCATTTGTGCTTGTTTAACTAATGCCTGGCTTTGCATCGCTGGGCTGCTGCTCTCGCAGGCTGTGGTTGAGCTTAAATAAAGCTGATTGAAGTTTTAAAACATTTTCTTGCCTCCTGCAGTTGGGTCTCGGTCACCTGGAGACTTGCAATACTTGTGGCATAGTGCTGGCCTTGCTCCTGTTACAGAGTATTTATGCCAGCCCACTGGGAAGTGGGTTAAACAGGAGTGAGTTTCCCCTGCCCTGGTGATGTACATGGGCTGGAGGCAGGGATACAGATTTGAGCCCAGGCACAGCCCCACGGACTGTGTCCTACCACGCTCAGCACCCCCAGCAATGCCACGACAGTGGTAATGTCCCCCAGCAAGACCTGGTGCAGGAACGAATTACAGTCGAGGAGCCTGAAGAGGCTGAGCCGTGGTAATAACTTCAGCCCTTGGGGTGTTATACAGCCCCCCAAGACCACAGGGAGTAAACTTCAGCCCTTGGGGTGTTATACAGCCCCCCAAGACCACAGGGAGTAGCTCTGCATTTCACAGTAATAACAGTCTTGTGATGGCCAGTGGTCCCGCAGCCATGCCAACGGGGCTCCCCCCAGCACGGGAGTCAGAGGCCAGGAGAGCCCCACGGCTCAGCAAGCAGTCCTGGCTCACCCACGCTGCCAAAAGCTGGGTAGCCTTCACCTCCCTGGCCATCACACACCCTTCAGCAAGGTGCATTTTTGCAATTCGTGGATGGGTTCTGCTAACGCCTCATCTGATTACAGGGCCAGGCTCCCAAGTAGGTTTTACCTGCTCAGGCTGACACATTAACAACTCAGTTTACTCTGAGCAGTACTTTGACCACTTCTCGTTCCAGCTACRGGAAGTTCCCAAGCTATGTCTTAGCCCTGTAAAACACAGCACGGAGTTGCAGGCTTCTACCTCTGCCAAGATTAACTTAGCCACCTCTGCAATAAATACAAGCTTTGATTTGCAAGCAGTTGGGTCATTTAAGGTTTCATGGTCCTGCCAGCATTGAGCTCGCCTGCAACCCAGCGAGACCCACTAGCGCAACAGCTCAGGGGTCTGCACAGTCCCCAGGGCCCAAAGTCAGAGACCCCTTCAAACCACCCACCCAACACTTTAATGGACGCAGACACATCAGGTAGGTAGCATTTATTGAGGAGTTCAGTACCGGCCCAAGAAAGGAACTGATCTCACAGTATTAAAATTAACATGACTGTAACCAAAGATTAGATTTTGTTATCTGCAACCTGCTACCTCGCTAGTACCTCGTTCATGGCTCACAAACTCAGCAGGAAGACCTGATATCCCCAAAAAGTTAAGACTCTCTTGCAGTGGTAAAACCTTTGAGTGATGCTGTCCCCTTACTTCTCACTTGTGCTTCTCTCCATGCTAAAAGTGAGCTGGCCCCTCAACTGCAGCCCCTCCTTGGGGCCACATAAGGACAGGGGTCTCTGCAGTCCCAGCCGGAGACAGGGCAGTTCACCTGCAAACACACTCCAGCCTGCTCTGCAGAGGTCCTTTCTGCCCCATGGGGAGCTCCTGCAGGGGGATTACACAGCAGATATGGTCCCAGCTGGCCTCCAGACTATCTTCTCCAATAAAGCCCCGGGCTCTGGGCCCGCAGTTTGCTATTTGCAAAGAGCATGGAGAGAATGACCTGAATGTGCAGATGCTTCCCGCAGAGATGGGCTGGCCAGGCTTTGTTCCACAGGCTATTACAGTCCCTGAGCGTCCCTGAGGGAAGGTGCGACTGGAAAGCGGAGTATTCATGTAGGGCTATCCCACACCCACGGATTGCCACGTGGCAAGAGCTGCAGCAAGCACAGCCCCAGGGCAGTGCTGGGGCAGGAAGGTGCAGCCCCAGCATCTCCATCCTCACTTCACCCATGCGGCTGGTGACACCCTCCCGCAGCGTGTCCGCACAGACAAACCGTGCAGCCATGCAGGCAGCTCTGCCCAATACACGCAGAGAAACCAAGGCTCTTCTGTGCGTGGGGTCTGCCAGAGAAGAGCCAACCATGTGAACCATTGTCTCTAACCAAACAGCAGTGTTTTGATTCAAACTATTCCCTATTGGTTCTCCATTTGTAGTTACCTGTTAATACTCTAATGGTGTATCCCTCAGTGCCATTCACCCTCATTAACAYTTGATTTTCTAGCTCTATTACAAAGCAGCGCCTGCATAAGGTGACTGTGTAAACATGCAACAGCCATACATCAGCCTCCTGCGGCCTCATGCTTTGCATCTCAGGCAGGCAGTGTAACGGGGGAAAGGGCCGGGCACAGCGGCATCTCAGGGGTTGTGGTCAGTGGGGTCACACTTCAGCATGACTTTTACCCCCTCGCCCCTCTTGGTGGTCTCAAATGCCTCAAGAGCCTTTTCCAGGGGGAAGCGGTGCGTAACCAAGGGCTTGACATTGATCCGCTTGGATGCGAGCAGAGCAATTGCCACTGGCCACCTGCAAGGGAAACAGAGAGCCGGAGATGAGAGCAGTCACCAGTTTGTAGCCCCAAGGAAAGAGCACGGAGGAGCCCAGTTTCATTACAGTAACTTCCTCAGCCCAGGCAACCAAGGGGAGTTTTGCCCACAAACAATCTTCCAGAGGGGGAACCTCATGCATCGGGCATAGGAGATGGGACAAGCCAACTGCTCTGGGCTGTTGAGCACTGAGAAGGCAGGCACTGCTATACGCAGACAGTTGGTGGTGCTTCACCCTCAAGAGGCTGAATAAATGAAAATCACAGGAAACAACTATGCATCTGAAGCATTGACTGGAAAACAAAACTGCTTGTGTGCCACTCTCCTCTTGCCCTGCCTCCTTGCTTGCAGACTGATCACTGTGGAGTTCAAACTCACCGACTCAGTGCAGGGAGAAGAAAGGAAAAGCCTCAGTCAGCTTCCAACCTCTTCTTTGGCGGAGACTCATACAATTTGGTTGCCTTGCTGCTCCATTTGAATGGGCCAAATCAGAGTGATAGGAATACAAAGGGATGCAGCAGCTAATCTAATTCCCAAACCGCCTACTTAAAGACATTTCTCATTTTAAGAAGGAGCTTGACGACATCTCATAAATTCTTCCTGGAAAACAACCTCTACAGACTAAGCAGATTCCTGCTCTGCTAGGAAGAAACTACAGCTCTGAACACAGCAGAAACTAGGCTGCAAGTGTGCAATGCTGGGTCTCAAGCCCTGCCCAAGGAGAACAAGACCAAAGAGAGAACAGCTGAGCTTTTCCTGCCTTCAGAGTGAGGCCAGCTTTCAGTACACTAAAAGGCCTGCCTGTTCACAAGCCATGCAGTTCAGTTCTCCACAGAGAGCGCACACGCCTTCAAATGAAGCTGGTGAAAGGTCTGGAGAACAAGTTTTATGAGGAGTGGCTGAGGGAACTGGGACTGTTTAGTCTGGAGAAGAGAAGGCTGAGGGGAGACCTTATCACTCTCTATAACTACCTGAAAGGAGGATGGAGAGAGGTGGGTGTTGGTCTCTTCTCCCAAGCAACTAGCGATAGGACGAGAGGAAATGGCCTCAAGTTGCGCCAAGGGAGGTTTAGATTGGATATTAGGAAAAATTTCTTTACTGAAAGAGTGGTCAAGCATTGGAACAGGCTGCCCAGGGAAGTGGCTGAGTCACCATCCCTGGAGGTATTTAAAAGATGTGTAGATGTGGTGCTTAGGGATATGGTTTAGTGGGCATGGAAGTGTTGGGTTGACAGTTGGACTCGATGATCTTAGAGGTCTTTTCCAACCTTAATGATTCTATGATTCTATGAAACTGGCTCCAGATATATTTTCAGCTCCGGCAAAATGATGAAAACTAAACATGGCTCTTGCTCATCCAAGCATTCACTGATCTCCAACAAGACTGACGACATGATTTCCTTCCATGATGAGCAAGGAGAGCAGAGTTGGGCACCACCAGCAAGGCTGGGTATTCACAGCTTGACACAGGATGAGGCGCTTGGGATTTTGACTCTGCCCAGAATTAAGATTCCCCATATCACTTGCCTCAAAATTGACAATATAACAGTTAGGAAGGTGGATGCCAGGAGGCAGCCAGCTTTTCATAAAGCAGTGTGGGTGGTCAGTGCCAGGCCAAGCTGCTGCTTAGAGATCTCCCAGCACAAAGGGTTGAAGCAGCTAAAAGCTGTGTGTTCCTCTCTGACACGCCATGAGCCAGCACACTTGTGGGCAAGCCAGTCTCCTCCAAAACACCCCCAGCACCTGGCCTTCCCTTTCTACAGGGCATGAGTTGAAGGCACAAATGTTAATTATGATTTTTTTCTTTTCAGTTTGGCCTGCTTGCTTACAGCAGAGTAAGGGTTTGTTGGGTCTCTTCCTTTCTTTGCACCAAATGCTGCGTGAAATAGGACAGTGGGACAACCCAACTGGGCTGCTTTGTTGTGGTCAAGTTTGCAGTGCAGGGTTCTTGCAGGAACCAAGGCAAAAAATGCAAGACACATCAGTCACATTGTCTGCACGGCAGTGCTGGTATTTCAGAGTGACATGAGGTTTAAACAACTGTAAAGAAAACCAGTCTTTTCCATGTCCTCCCTCCTTGTGGAAAGCAAGAATTTCTTAAGGACAGACTTGAAGACACATCAGCCCACCCTGCATGAGACTCACGTGTTGCAGTAGCGGAATATCCCCCGGATATCCACCTCCCGCACGGCAGCATTCACAATGGGCACAGTGACCATCTCAGGCCCCAGCCCCACCAGCACCAAGGTCCCACCAGAACGAGTGGCCTGGAGAACAAACACACAAATATGTTACATTTTGCAAAAAATAGTCACCAGAGCCTACACAGAAGTAAAAAACTAAAGCCACACTTTGTGACTGTAATGGACTGTCCAGGGCACAGCAGAGAAGCTAGGGGACAGGCAGGATGCTGTCAGGAGCCTGTAAGCGTGAAACATGCAATAAACAAGGCTTAAAAATCAATCTTTCAAAAATCCCTGAAGGATTTTGGTATCTAAATCTCATTCTGAAAAATGACTGGCACTTAGGAGTACAGAAAGTACTTTCGGATTTCAATGGGAGAGATTTAAAACTAAGAGCCTGATGCTCCACTGGAATTTCTCTTTTTGCAGCTTGTCCCATTTGTCTCCTGTCCTTTCATTGTGAAACTCTGCTATACTTTCTCCACATCCTCCCATTAGGCAGATCATGACAGCAAAACATCCCCTCATTAACTGCTTTCTTCACCTGCTGGAATTTATTTTCTCAATTATTCTCCTTATTTGGACATAACTTCAACTTAATGGAAGATGCTGCCCTACTTGTACCAGCTGCCTGACACTGCTGCATAGACATGCTGGGGTTTTGGGGTCTTACTGTAGTCTCTTTGGTAAGTGGTAAAGCACCTGAGCATCAAATCAGACAATTATCTCCATGCTGTCTGCAAAGACTTTAACTCTTTAATTGTCTCTGTTGCCTAAGGAGCACCTTCTCTCCCCGACACCAAGCCCACTGAAATTAAACGCTATGGGAGCGAAATAACTGTCATTCACTGCTGCGTCCCAGAAAGAGGAAAGCCAATGTCATCACTGCTCTACCCTGGGGACAAGTGGTACTCACATAAATGCCAGCCTGGATGCAGGCTTGCACTCCTGTACACTCCACAGTTATCTCAGGCATGCAGCCAAGCAGACTTTCCACTTTGGAGGCCACCTCCTGTGGGGTTTCGTTCTTCACCTGAATGGTGAAATCTGCCCCCACCTCCTTGGCTTTTTGCAGGCGAGAGGCAGATAAATCTGGGGAAAGACAAAACAAGTCAAGAACTGGAGCATTATATGAAGCAGAAGGGGAGCAAGACCCTGAGCCTGCAATCTGCTTCCTACCCCCATCTGATGTCTCAACAGAGCCACCTTCTTTGGTGACCAGCTGTGAACTATCTCAGGAGAGAAGAGCATATTTGTTACACAGGAGAAGATGGAGAGCTCCAGCCCACTAGTACCCTCCCAAGAATTTATGTAGACTACCCAGACCAAAGGGCTTCCCACTCTTGATGTAAGTAGGCCACCATCAAGGAGCCCTGATGGAAGCACACTCATCTGGTGTCTGAACATGCATTCACAGGGCAGCACACAACCAGGAGAGGAAAGGGTCTATGTTCCCTCCCTCAAATTCATGCAGCCTTCAGTGAGGAGGCAGGGAAGAGACCTGCTCACTTTTCTGGGCAGGCAGAGAAGGACAAGCAATGGGGACAACTTAAAGACTCAGGAGATGCCAAAGGCTTGAGGGTGTGCTTCAAAGAGGTTAAAGTATAAACTCACAGACAAAATCCATACCATGTAAAGCAATGCCCAAGTGAAGGAACAGCTGTCACCGCTAGACGCGAGGGGTGTCTTCTACAAGAACATCAGTTCATAGATCTCCCAATTTCTCTTTGGTACTGAAGGAACATCAAGAGTGTGCCAAGACAAACTAGAAGGCCAAGCTTAACTCCAAAGAGCATGCACATCGATGCAGGAATTGCAGCAGGAACAGCCGTGGCCAAGCACTGGCGTGCTGCTGTGCCTGTCCTGGGCTACTGCATGTTGCTGTCCCGACGCTCACCACAGAGCAGAGGAACCTCAGTGCAGGCAAAGGCAAAAGGCAGCAAAAGGAGGGCTGGACAGACAGGACAGCGCTGACCTACACTCGTCCTCTGTTTKAACAGTGCCGTTGTGTCTTACCAAAGCTGCCACTGTCTAACCCTGCACTGCCCAGTGCCTCTCTGGCCATGACTCTTTCATGAAGCAGCTTCACTAATTCATGCAGGACCTTAATCCACTAGTGAAACAGGACTGTAAAAAACCACGTTATACACACACTCAGCGAGTTAACCAAAGGAGGAGCCTACAATGAGGCAAAAAACCACCACTCACTCTTGCATTTTCCTTCCCTGCTCTCAAGATGATTTGCTATTGCTCACACCCTCAAGGGCATCCTCTGACACACACCCTCTGACCTTGTGCCCTGATGGCTCAGGAATCACCTGGCTATGGACAGCACAGCATCAAGAAGCTTTTCTGACAGGAGACATCAGGCTCAGAGGATTGTTAACGTGGCCATTTCACTTCTAACAGTACTGGATGAGAGCAGATCATGAGCTCTCTGAGGGCTTCCTCAATGAACCATCAGCAGATGCTTTCAGCCGAGCAAACTGCAGAATGCATTAGTTGGCAACACTAAGTGCGTCCCTGCTGTTAGAGACCTCTCCCATCCTTTTACCCTCCTTGTAACAGCACTGGCGGCTGCTGAGCATCTCTCAAAGCAGTTTCCACCACAGATGAATAGAATAGAATAGAATCATTAAAGTTGGAAAAGACCTCTAAGATCATCGAGTCCAACCGTCAACCCAACACCACCATACCCACTAAACCATGTCTCTAAGCACCACATCTACACGTCTTTTAAATACTTCCAGGGATGGTGACTCCACCACTTCCCTGGGCAGCCTGTTCCAATGCTTGACCACTCTTTCAGTAAAGAAATTTTTCCTCATGTCCAATCTAAACCTCCCCTGGCACAACTTGAGGCCATTTCCTCTTGTCTTATCACTAGTTGCTTGGCAGAAGAGACCGATACCCACCTCGCTACAACCTCCTTTCAGGTAGTTGTAGAGVRYRATAAGGTMTCCCCTGAGCCTCCTCTTCTCCAGACTAAACAGTCCCAGTTCCCTCAGCCRCTCCTCRTAAGACTTGYTCTCCAGACCCTTCACCAGCTTYGTTGCCCTCCTCTGGACACGCTCCAGCACCTCAATGTGCTTCTTGTAGTGAGGGGCCCAAAACTGAACACAGTATTCGAGGTGCGGCCTCACCAGCGCCAAGTACAGGGTCACAATCACCTCCCTACTCTTGCTGGCCACACTATTTCTGATACAGCCAGGATGCCGTTGGCCTTCTTGGCCACCTGGGCACACTGCCGGCTCATGTTCAGCCGTCTGTCAACCAGCACTCCCAGGTCCTTTTCCGCCAGGCAGCTTTCCAGCCACTCTTCCTCCAGCCTGTAGCGTTGCATGGGGTTGTTGTGGCCGAAGTGCAGGACCCAGCACTTGGCCTTGTTGAACCTCATACAGTTGGCCTCAGCCCACCGATCCAGCCTGTCCAGGTCCCTCTGCAGAGCCTTCCTACCCTCGAGCAGATCGACACTCCTGCCCAGCTTGGTGTCGTCTGCAAACTTACTGAGGAATAGCAGGCAAGCCCATAAGAAAAAGGGAGTGGATCTGGTAATATGGTGGACCTTGGATACCCCATTAACACAGAGCAACAAAGCTGGTGATGATAAATGTCTGTGAGGGTATGGCTGTACTCTGGTACCTCTTGACAGTGCTATAAATATTTTTTGAAGATCCATAAAATGATTTGTACCATCGAGCAAGCTGCTCTGGTGGGTAGCCACACTGTTTGTCTCTTCTCTTCCACGTCCCCTGGAAGGAAGCCACCCACACCTCTCCAGGCACCACTGGTGAGCAGGACATCTCTGGAGATGAGGAGGTGGACAGCAGAAGAGTGGCATTTCCCAGGCAGAAACAGCCTCTTTGCCTTGCACTGAAGCAGTGGTCTACAGAGGCCTGTGTTAGCACTGGAAAAGATGTCTGGGTCAAAGGAAGATGTAACAGCCAAGATTTCCTAGACCCAAGATTGAGGAGTGGGCAATGTCTCCTGCCAGAGGTCCTAGGCTTGAAGACTTGGAAAATCATGCCTTTACCAGGGGCATACTCGTCTCCAGGACACACAGCATACTCACCACAAAGAAGAAAATACTGCTCTCACCAGGACACAGTCTTCAGAGAAGTCAAAGATGGGAGTAGGGGGGAAATATTAAGGGAAAAGAGGAGGACGAGGCCACTGCTCTGATATGAGCTGCTCTGACTCAGCTCCAGTGCTGGGAGGAAGCCAGGCCAGAGGACCTGACCTGCCCATCATGCAGCGAATGTGGTGTTACTTACTGACAGGGCAGGCGATGGACATGCCCCCACCAGCAGCAGGAGGGCTTGGGATGCTGGGTGTGGGCACAACCACTGAGATGAGCACCCAGGAAATCTGTGGAGGGAGTTTCAAGAAGCGAGAACAAAGAGTAATAAAATGCAGACGAAGGAGGAAAAGCCAAGGCTGAAAATTAAGGGCAGCATCACCCTGGAAGCCTCGACATGGGCTGTTGTTCCTGTGGCTGCAGAAGGCATGAGTCACATCTGTCCCTCCCAAGCTCTGAGCGTTGGGCCTCGGGCCGTGTGTACAGTCATGCTCGACCCTCTGCTAGCAGAGCTGCACTCAAGAGACTTCCCAAGCAGCAAAAGCTGCTATTTTTGAGGCACCTGAAGAGCTAAGAAGCACTTCTGCCTGGCTTGGCTGGTGTCTCCCAAATCTCAGTGTACAGCAAGGAGACCACAGGGGCTCAACAGTGCTCCCAGCAATGGACCAAACTCCCCATGAAGTGCCCTGCTCAAAACACCACCGTGCAGCAGATACAGCTGGATTCAGCTGTTTGTAGTATCTGCCCACTCACTAATGTATTTTATACTGTCTCTTTGGCAGAAATACATCCAGAGGCAGTGTCCTGGAGCAACAGGAGAGACAGGCTGTCCTGCCAGCCAATGCACTTCAAAGTGGCCACAAAAGTTGCTCTCAGGCAGCAAAACCCCACGCCTCTCCTACAGCTGGCCTCTTGTTTGCTGACCTGCTCGGGAAGGAAGTCCTTGCGTTGGAGAGGCATACAGGACGCAGCAGCAATACTGTCAGACGTGTCAGGACTGTGATAACATCTTGGTACACCTGGCCTAAGTGAATCACTGCTAAGCACTTACTGAAGCTGACAGATCTGCAGGTTATCAAATGAGAAGGTTACCATATTGTTTAGAGCTCTAGACAATTCCGAGTCTTGAGAAGGACCAAGTCATTCGGATTTTAAACCTTACTGTGGCTGAACCCCACACAACTCTTGGGAAACTGGTCAATTACACAATTAAAGGGTTGCATCTTGCCTCTAGTCAGAAATTTGTTTTCACTTCCCGGCTGCTGGAGCTAATTAAAGTTTTGGCTGCCAGACTAAGAGTAGCCCGTTCTTCTATCTCTGCTCCCACAAAAGTTATCAAATTACATTTAAGCTTCTCATGATGGTTTATGAGCCAACTTAATAGGCAAATATTCTTGAAGCTCTCACACTTCCTATGTTGATCTTCTTTCACAAAGGAGTTGAACTCTGTCCAGTTATTCATATTTCCTGACCTTGACTTCCAGGGTTTCTAGAGCAGCACCCAGGACTTCAGATTTAGATAGCACAAGGGGAATAGTTTCCCTTAAGTAGGAATTACTAAGTGTACCTTTAGTGACAGACGGAGTAAGGCAAGACAGCCCAACACCACCATATGAATATCCAAACTGTCACTTCACTTGCTGGGGAATAAGGCTGCTCTTTTACATGCCTCTAAGGAGAAAAGCAGCTTTTCAGAGCAAAAGCAATGTCCACAGCAAGGCAGACAGACAGGAGAAGGTTGCCCATAAATATCAATCACACCCACTCAGCAGCGGAGTGGAGAAAGCCATAGACCTTAGGGAAGAGTAGATGAGGACCCATGAAACAAACCGATCTTCTGCACCCAACTGCAGTCCATTAAATACATCAAACCCCCACCTGCCCCAAAAAAGGAAGAACACTAGTCTGCCAGGAATAAAGCACTTCAGGGAGAAGAGCAAAGGTTATCAGAAGCATTAATATCTTTTATCAGGCAAGCTGCTGTATCTGGGAGGAAAGGCAAGCTTTGGTGCACACAAGCCTTTGGAAGGGTAGGGCTGAGCATTAGTCTCTAGCTGCAGTGCCAGCTGCTCTCCAGGAGTCCCAGAGAAGGGACCCGACCCCTTGGCAGAGACATAACTTTCCAAAATTCATTGACTCCAGGTGTGCCAAAGACACTCACCACAGAAGCTGTAGGAGGAAAAAGCTCTTCTAGCTATTTCTGTATTTGTGTGCGGCTTGTCAAAACAAACACAAACATTTAAAAGCCTTAAGTGCTGCACAGACAAAGCTCTTCACAAACACATCATAAAAACTCCAATGAATTCAAAGAATCTGGTAGCAAAGTACAAGAGGGCCTTTGTGGGCAGACAGTCACCTCACTGGTGTTGGCTCCTAAAGCCGATGAAAAAAGCAGTTCCTTGAGAAGGGCAGCAAAATCCCCAGCGGCAACGAGCCAAACTAAACCCATTCCTCAGCCCATTGCACGTACAAATATTTGACTAGGGACAGCACCTCCATGGGTGTCTCTGAGCATCTCAGCCAAACACCTCTCAGGTGGGAGATGTCTAAAAGTCAGGATCATTACCTAGGCCAAGGCGTAAAGATAAGAAGGGGTTAATTCCATGTAGCCGAGCTTGCTGACCCTACAAACCAGGTACCAAGAAATTCCTATGGCCACCTGGAGCCCTATGACACATGCTATATAGACCTGCTTGCCAAAGATCCCCAGGAGCAGTCTACAGGCAAAGGCAACAGCAGCTCCCAGTGTTACAGGGAAGAATACACCCAGGCAGGACCAGGGATGGGGTGGCAGGCTGAACCAGCTGCCTCAGCCCCACCAACCCCTGTCACCTCACCAAGCCCTTCCCCACTCAAGGACCGGGTCACCCACCAGCCCCTGCACCAGCTCAGCTCGGCAGCAAGATTCCTCATACGTGATTCAAGAGGCAGAGTTGCTTCTCCTGCTATAGCAACCATCATCCTCAAATGACAACACTTTGCAAAATCTAAGGCCTGGACTGATCACGTCGACCAAGCACACGCCCGCAGGGTGGGGCCAGCAGAGCAAAAGGTGCCCTGGACTCAGCAGCAAGAGGATTTAGGGAGGAGAAGGCAATAATCTGCCTTAGGTTTTGACATGAGCTACTACCGAAGAGTGCTTCCACAAAGGCAAGAGGGTGGGACCTGAATTTTGTCTCTCAACCGAAGATGGAAACACAGTAATAGAGAGGTCAAAAATACACCTGGCCCAAAGTGTGGGAGGTGGAGCAACAGCCTTCTGAAAGGTCCATGTTGGGTCTTTGGCCCAAAAACGCTGCAGCAACCTGTGCTCATTGTCTAGTGGTACCTGTAACTGCTCCTCCCAGCCACCACTGCTCAAAAGGATCAAAGAGTAGCGGAAACACCACTTCCAGGCCCTGTCCAAACCCCAGGTGGAAATTTCAACGAGTGAACCTCCTGAGGTTACTCCAGCTCTCAATTCGTCTGGGCAAGCTACACAGAGAAGAGCCTGACCTTTGAGGAGAGGTGGAGAGAGCTGGGCTGGGTTAGCAGGGCAAAGAGAAGTGGGTGATCGAACAGCTGTCTGGAACAACCAGAAGGGCAGCTGCGAAGATGATGGAGACTCATTTCAGTTGTTGCAGACAATACAAGGGGAAATACCCACAAATGACAGTTTGTGAGTGGACTCCAGAAAAAGCTTCTTCATTAGGAGGTGGTGCAATCCTGGAGTAGGTACCCAGAAAGGCGTGATCTCCATCCTCAGCGGTTTCCCAGGCGCAGCTAGACAAAAACATGGCTGCAAGCGGCAGTGGACTAGAAACCTCCGGGACACAGTTATGCAAGGAAGGCCCATTTCTGAAATGCAGGGACCCTGAAAAGGTCATTCCAGTCATTGCGGATAATCAGTGGAAAATGAACCCACCAGCAGGACAGCAGAAAGAAGAGCAGCAAAAGAGAACTAGAGCGGGACAATGGGGCTAGACACAGAAAGGACTGTGAAAATATGTGTCCAGGTCATCACCTAGCACTACAAGAGGAAGGAAAAAAACCTGCTCAGAGCAAACCTCCGAGAATAGCTCCAAACAGGGTATAAAACATGCTGTGTTGCCTGGTCTGCATGCCTAGGTGAAGACTACAAGCAGATAGAATCAAGGTCTATAAGCACTACAGGGAAGACAAAACCTGATCCTCAAGGCTTGATCTATGAGCCAAAGGCAAAACATGAAGTTGAGGTCAGAAGACCTCAAAACGGAAAAAAAAAAAGAAAACAGTCAGTGATCAGAGGCACCAGGAGCAAGCAGAGCTTCTGTAACTCCGAGCTTTGTCATACAGACACATTGCCACTTCCCAAAAGACCTGCTCAAAGCCTGAAAAAGGTCTCTAGACTTGATCCAAGGACCACTCATTAGCCTCTGGTTTATCCTCCTTGAAGCACTGTAGCTACTCCACCCACACAACTTGCCTGTGCTAGGAAGCAGAAGTTATTACCCTGGTCCGCTAACGTAGCAGAGAAGCACCAGTTGCAACCTGCACCTTCTTACAGATCCCAATTAGTGCAAAGATCAAACTCTTGTCCTGGGGAATGAGGCATTTATTAGGATTCCCTCCAGACAGGCACACTACTACTCCATTCATGAACAGACTTTCCATTGTGCTTGGGCTGCCTTTCCCAGCAGTTACCTTGAAGGAATAATGCGGAACTAGTCAAAGTGTTGTATTGTGGGAAACAGGCACACTCTTAAGGGTTAAAAGGACTTACCTGTAATTACCACAGCCGCAGCACCCATCATCTTAGCAACAAGCACGTTAACAAGGCCAATTGGTCCTGGGTACAAAGGGGAGAAAGAGAACATATACAACTGCCAAACAGCACCAGCCACAGGCTCTGAACATGCCCAGAGCTTAGCATGTTCCTAGGCTAAAGGAGGTTCCGACTGTGTTTCCAGGTGGGCAGCTCTAGGATCGCAGCATCACTACAATCCCAGGGCAGTGAGACCAGCTGCTGAGAAAGCAGCAATGGCTACACGAGGGACTCCACAAGGGAAACACCACCTGCTCCTCTGCTCCCTCGAGCTGGTAGGCTCAGGAAGCCCAGACACTGCACTTTGCACTTGGGCTGCTCAAAATGCAGCACCGTAGTGCAGCATGGGCAAGGACAGCCTCAAGGTCCCCCCAGCATCCCTGTAACTCTGCCATGACCCGTGCGTACAGCAGAGCCTAGAAATATAGCGTGCACCCTGTCCATCCCCCTCCGTGCCGCGGCAGGCAGAGAACCCAAGGATCGAATATGTTCACCATACCAGAGCCGGACACGAAGACTTTACTTCCCAGAGTGACTCCCGCCCTTTTGCAGGCGTGGATTCCCACCGAAAGTGGCTCGATAAGGGCTCCTTCTTCAAAGGTGACATTATCTGGAAGCCTGCAAGAACCAGACACAAGCAACAGTCACCAAAGAGGTTTATGAGGGTGATGAGGAAAGCCATGACACTCGAAGACCAAACATGGGTCTAAATCACAGTGGCAAAATACACTTTCACCCTTCGTCTGGGAAATGCAGGGCTGGAAGGCGTTTCAAGAGGTTGCCTCCTTCCCTCCTCTGAAGCAGCATCAAGTACACCTAAACCATTTACCAGTGAGGTCTGCCTAAGCACCAAACACAGGGATCCACAAACTTCCCCACACCATCTCTCCAGTACTTGGTGAGTCAACCCTAAAACTCCTTTGCTGCTCATTCTCTTTGAAATAAACCCCACAGTTGCGTATGTACCACGTCGAAGGCTGCCCTGTGGCTGGGACCCATCAGTGAGCTCCCAGACCCCTCATCTGGGTTGAATCATTCAGTTCCACGCTTTTAGAAAACATCTTGCTGCCAATGGTGATGCCACATAAAGCAAAGGCAGCCAGATCCAGCTCTCCCCATCACACCCTGATGTCCTCCCCTGATGCAGCAAGTGCTTCAACCACTGGACTGKTCCCAGTATGCACCCTCCCAGCAGTCAGGGAAAATGTGTACAGTGGGTACAAACCACCTTTTGGACAGAAACAGCACCATAATGCAGCTAGATGGAAAAAAGCAGAGCGGGGCGAAACCCTTCTGAACTGCTGACAGAAATAAATCCCAGCCCCACAATGCAGCCCTCCAGAAAGCCACCAGCGTGGGCTCTCACACAGCAGGTGCCAGGAGCTGTGCCTGCAAGGAAAGTCTTTCTGACAGCCCTGGGAAGCTTGAGGTCAGATCTCAGCCAGGCCAACACGAAGACAAAGTAACGGAAATGACAGTTGTGGGAAGGCAGCTGTAAGATGTCTATTTGCCCCTTATCTGCAGGAGGCACTGAAGGGCTGACTCCAAAAGTTCGGTTCCCTGAAGAGTTTGGCATCACATTTGCTCCTACTGGGTCTGGATACTGCACTGTCAACAGGGAGGGCAGCTTTGCAGCACAATCCCACCTCCATCAAATTACTTGGAGTACCCAACACAGAGTCTGTCCGCCTGCAGAAGGACAGACAACACCTGCCCAAATATGCAAGAACCCACTGAGCTCAGCCACCATCTTTTCTTAGCAAATTTGTGCTGGCAGAGTGACTTCATGCCAGGGAATCTGCTTTGCATCAGACGGCCACAGCATTGCTGATTTGAACCCAGGAGCACCAGATACAGGCTTTGCATTTCACAGCTTACGAAAAAAAAAATTTAGCCAAAGTAATATTTACTCAAATTGGAGAAAAAAGCAGATGTCTCCCTGGAAGAAGACAGCTACAAACCAGTCGCTTCCTCCCAAGCAAAAACTTGTGATGTTGTCAGAAAATGTTATTTTAACAACACACACGAAATCAGTGACAGCAGGTCTGGACAGTGAGAAGTTAGTCCCATCCAGACCAGCATCTCATCCTGACAGCAGCTGCTTGGGATCCACTTTGAAAGGAGCTTCCTGCCTGAGGACTCTCATGAGAAGAGCATTCAAGTGCCTCCTCCTGACTGATTTGATCCTGAATGCTTCCTCTGCAGGCACCAAAGATCAATCCTGAGGATGCTCCTGCTCATGGAAGTACCAGTTCCACACAGACTGAGAAAAAACAAGCTCCACAGGTAGACCAGTCTCAGGGGGCCACTACCTTAGACTATTTTTAACTCCTTGTGTAAATGCACTTATGTGGGTATAACATTGCAGAGGTTTATTCAGGTTTCTAGCGTATTTGCCAGAGTACTTAAGCACAGACTTGCTTTTAAGCAAATGTGTCAGTCCTGCCACAATTAAGAACATACTCAAGTTTGCTGAACTGGGTATGAAAACAGATGTGTAATGCTGGCAGCTTAGTGGGGCCACTCAGCGCCACACAAAAAAAGCAGCTTAGCAGGGACACTGCTTTCTGTTCCTGTTCTGCTCTAAGTAGGATGACTGTTTCAAATGACAGAGCGAGGCGTCAGCAGTCAATGTGGTGCTTCCTGAAAAGCAGCAGTAAAGCTAGCTCAGCTCAAAGAATCAGACAAAGACCTTCAGGCACTGTCCTAAGAAGGCAAGGATATAAAAAGACACCAGAAAAGAAACGAAGAGCAGGGAGCAAATGAGAAAAGGAAAATAATTAAAGGGTAAAGCAGTGGTGACATCCCAGGAAACATGCAAGAAATGTTTGTTTATGTCTGGCACCAGAAGGGATAAACTACACCTGCCTGACAAACCCTTTGCGAAGCGGCTGCCATCCAAGCCGTATACATGTTATTTATGGATCAAAAAGCAGTAAAACCTGTTGTGTTCAAGTAAAGAGTGCTCACTGCAATACTCAAAAGGGCCAAGAGGCAATTGCTTCAGCTAATCCCACCCAGGGAGTAAATATTTCTCTGTAGAGGGATCACCAACTAACTTGTAGCAGTAGCTGGCACTGTGCTTGTAGTAGCGGCACAAGTTCCCATCATCGGGAGGTGTCGCACAGAAGAAGATGGTTGGAGACAGGTTATAGCGTCCAGTTTTGCAGAACTCATCCACTTCTCTTGGGACGCCGGGCTCAATGGCCACTCGATCACCTGCCGGGTGAAATTAGACTGTGTTACTCGGGAAGAAGGCGGGCACATAGGTATGAGTAGCACCAAACAACCACGGAAGACAGCATGAAACCCTGGCACAAGAGAAGCATGAGGGACATCTGCTAACTGAGAAAGATCACGCTGCATGCACCAGGCAAGTTCCTAATACTTCCTTCACAGTGGCCTCATTACCAAGATCTTCACAGTTACTGAAAAGACCCGGTGTTTCAGAGGCACAGACACAGAGCAGATGGAAGCTCAGTCACATACAAACCTCTCTCCAGCTGCCTTGCACTCAACCTTAGCAGATGAAAAGGCAGCCCTCACCCCAGGCAATCGCACGGTGATCAGATTTTTTTCAGAATCTCTAGTAACTGGAAGAGGAAATAATTAGGACAAAGCAGGTGAGCTCTGCTGGCCACCACGTTGCCAGCTGGAAAGGGCTGTTCCTCGGCAAGGGAGCTCACAGTGCAGAAGCACACCCAGGAGTAAGGCAGGACTTATCGGGGAACAGAGACGTCTTGATGCTACAATGGAGTAGCCCAGACTGCTGGAAGGACACATGCTGCAGGACAATGATTAATTATTTAATTGCAATCACGAGGCAGGATGGACTAAAGAAAACAACTGTGTGACCACAGTACAACTTGCAAGTACACAAGGGACACAGGACAGCCCTTTTTATTTGGCTGAGGAAGCCAACCAAAGCCAAATCTCTCAGAAAAGCTCTCCACCAACAGGCTTTCAGTCAGACACAGTGACAAGCAGGAGGATGGATCGAAGTAAAGAGCCATCTAGCCCACTACATCACCTGTGATATGGCCAACAGGGAATGTCTGGGGGTGAGAGGAGCAGGACAAGCACATATTGAATGTTCTCCCAGCCTCCCATTATATTCAGCTGTGGGGCCTCCCAAGCTGCATGTGGTTTCTTTGTATTTAGTAACCCTTGACAATTTCTCCTCCACCTTCCACCATGTAAACTTTTAGCATCCACGTCATCCTTTGCCAAGGAGGCCTGCAAGTCTGCTACATCTCAGGTGAATGCTGCACCTGGGTCCCACTGTCCCTTGCTCTTGTATTGGAGGAACCAGAGAACAGGCAACCTTTATGTGCCCTCTCCCTGCCCTCCATGAGCCTTCAGACCTGTGTCACATGTCCTTAAGTTGTCTCTCCAGCTCCTAGCTCAAGTTCCTAACTTAGTTATTCGTTGTAGAGATGCTGCTCCACATCTTGTCATCTCCTTGTCCTCCTCTGAAAATTTTTCACTTCTTTTATATCCCTTTGGAAGGGAGGAGACCAGAACTGCATGCAGAGCTCCAGATGTGCAATGATGTCCTCTGATTGAGTCTCTGTCCCTTTCCTAACACTGACTTGCAGTTTTCACCATTACTAAGCCAACATTCCCATGCACTGTGTCAGAGCCAAAGGTCTCACTCTTCAGCAGTGATGGTCAGCCCATCATTTTAGATATGAAGCTGGTTTTGTTTCTTCTGTCGTGGACACCACTTTATGTTTATCTGCATTGAATTTCACCCGCATCTTATTGCCCAGCCACTCTTAAGGTCTCTCTGTAACTCTTGCTAGCTCTCCCGTGTCCTCTCCACCCTGCCTAAGTTGCTATCATCAGCAAACTTCACAAAATTCACTGCTCAGCCCATTTTCTAGGACATTCATGAGCACAGCGAACTGTAGAGGTCACACCACAGGGCCTGGTACAGTTGCTCCAGTGACCTCTCTCCACTGCAGGAGGCCATTTGCTCCTTCAAGAACACACACAGCGAAGAAACATTAACAGCAGGTTATTGGCAAGAGCAATGCACATGGTTTCTGAAGCTTTATCTAGCTTCTTCAAAAGGCGCCTTGTACCAGCATACACTCTGCTCTGCATTAAAATAAAGTCAGACCAGCTCAAGATATCCCAGGACAAAGCATACCTAAGAAATACCATAAACTACAGTGGCCAAGCTGGGTGATTAATAGCAGCACAGTGACACCCTTTGAAGGAGAAGGTCACACTGTGCAATTCATAGCTCAGAACATCAGATAAATTTACCTAACAAAAAAAGCACAGCCTGTTATCAACACATTCTCAGGAACTGATTAGCAGGAAAACAAATAAAAAGACAGTTTTGATTCCAATTACCTGGTTTCAGATGAGTCACTCCTGATCCCACTTTGATGACAGTCCCGGAAGCTTCGTGCCCCAACACCATGGGGTCCTTCACAACAAAATCCCCGATTCGACCGTGCTGCCAGTAGTGAACGTCAGACCCRCAGATCCCAACAGAATGCATCCGCAGGAGGACGTCTGCCAGAAAAGGAAGAAAGGTTCCTTGTAGAAAAACATACCTTCTCGGGCACTGAGAGAGCGACATGTGTGCTGCCCCTCTGCCCCACAACAAAGGCCAAGCCAGCATTGAAAGATCTGAATTTACTAGCATTAAATGTACCAGAATGGCACGTGCACGCATTAGGATGGAAGGCATATTCATGAGACACCTGCTGAAATACAAAACTATACAAGGATTTACAAATCAGGAAAGCTTAAAATATGGTAAGACCCCTGTCAACAAAAGCTAATACAATCTAAGAGGGGTGTGACTATTACTGGAGCAAGAATAAAAGAGCAAGTCCATTTAATTTTTCCTTCTCCCTAAGCTATGATCTCAGCCCTGGAGAGTTAGTGAATCAAATTTCTATCAGCCCGTATGCCTAGCCTATTAATATTTAGTCCTGCAATAAGATCATCTGACATGTCCCAAGAGCTGTTTAATGTGAAATACATGAACTGATGAAACAGGACGCAAAAAAAGACAGATAAAGGGGTGTATCTGTGACTGCTCCAGCTCTTCTTTTCAAGTGGAAATGCAGTATTATCTGTTTCAGCTACACATTCTTTTTTGGATTATTTTATACTTTCTCAGAAATATTTTATCTCTTTATAATAGGAGTGAAAAAGAGAATGAGAAAAGAAAGAGATTAGTAAAGAAAGCAGACAGAAGCAGTCATGTCTAGACCTACCATTGGGACCCGGTTCTGGGATTGGGCGGTTTTCCTATGGACAAAAAGAGAAAAAAAAGCATTCAGCTGCTTGTGCATAGCCATGGGAATACCTCGTGGAAAGTCAGTCCAGGTTAGCTCAGATAAATCCATAAGCAGATCAGGTTTTTGGTTCTGTCTGCTCAATAAGACATTGCTGTGCAACGAGGAGGGATATAAATGTGCACTCCACACTTCCCCACTAAGCTCACCTCATTTTGCTTGCACAGTGGGCATCCGTTACAAGTGAGCACACAGCCAGCTTGTAAATCCACTCTCCAAATTATTTTGCAGTAATTTCCCCTTCCCTGCCCAGAAAGAGCCACATACTAAACTTTCCTGCCCTGGAACAGCCTCAAGTTTCAGCTGAATCCTTCATCCCACTGGCTGACAAAAAAATTCACCTTCTGTAACCAGGAAGGTTCTGAACCACCTATTTCTATAAAGCGTTAATATTGCAGTGTTTATATTATTACTATAAATAATAGGAAATATTTTTACTACACAATAATAACTCAATGTATAAATCAATTGTAAACATTACTGTAAATCACATTTAAAGTCACATCCTCTTGTAATTGTCATGACACCTCTTTATGGGGTGAATGATAAAACCAGAATTATAAAAGTAGTCACTTGGCCCCAAGTCACCCTTCCACCTAAAAGGTCTGCAGGCCTTTTGCCTTCACTGAACTCCCTCAGCTGCCTCAAAAGACAAAGGAATAATTTTGTTGGGTTTTACAACATCAACACAGTACGATACCGACCTAGCACCCACCTCTAGGATCATGTCTCTAAGAAAAGCCCCACCAAAGTAGTTAGTGCTAACAATGAACTCTTCATAATCCATTTGCTGCTCAAATTTTCATGCATCTTAGACCCCCTTACCCACAGCCCAAAACTGGGCACAAGACCTTTGAGCAGACTTCCTATTCACACAGTTCCTCTTCAAAAATTTGGTGCATATGCATTAGTGAGCCCACGGTTGGTTATTTCTCCTTGCAAGTTCAGTTAGCAAGAAAATTGATCTCTGGATTTGAGACATGAGCAATCGCTTTATAGCAGTCCTCCATGTATTAGCTTCGCCAATTAAAAGCTGCTACATAACAACAAACACAAGATTTTCTGCTGCCCTACTGCAGAGAAAGCAGGGTATCCCTTCCTGCTTTTGGGGAGCGCTGTTCTGCATTTTCACTAATTAAATACATTCTCAATGCCAGCATACTCCTCAACTCGTACTTTGTAATTCACCAATCTAAACATCACAAAAAGAGAAATTCTGGAAACACATTCTCAAAGCGCTGCTCTGTTAAAATACCTGCTGAATAATCAGTGTGGTAAGTGGGCAGGATGGCCCAAATTCTGTTGACTGGAGTGCAAATCAAAGTACAACTCAACCTGCTGAAATTTTCAATGTTCAGAACTGTATCTGCATTTTTTCTATGTGGGGTGTTTGCTTTGTCCCACTAAGGACACAGCCCAGAGCATTATTTTTAAAAGAAGTTGATCTAGATATAACCTCTTATATAGAAAATGTCCAATAAGCATGCAAGCTGCTAACACATCAGAGGTATCGACCACCTCAGCTATCTCAAAGGGACTGAACAGAACAGTCCATGGTGAGAGATAAAGCAAGCCAACTTCTAGCTGAAAATGTGTATGTGGCATTCCTCAGCCCAGAAAAAACTTTTTTTTTCAATAACAGCTGTGCCGAAAAACAGACATCTTGGTGGAAAGTGAATCCTCCAGCCTGATTTGTAGAAAACAGAGAGTGACCAAACTGGAAGACCCCGAAGTATTTCAGGACGCATGTTCTGCTCACTGTCCATTGTTCACTGAGAAGTTCAGAGACAGTAACTGGTGTAACTGAGGATGTGAAGGAAATGCAGCAAATGTTTTCTGTGAAAGGAGACATATAAAGAGAGGATATGGTACATGCACAAAAAACAATATATCCTCAAGTGGCAGCAAATGTGAGCCTGTGGCAACCACCTAAGATCAAGAGGAGAGTCAACAAAAATGAAGCCAACACATTTTCGCATAACACAGGTCAGCTATTGAAGTCACGGTGACTGTCCCCATGGGAAACACGTCCACAAGAATCAAGAAGGGTGTGAGAATTACAGGGAAGATGATCTCACCTAACTTTAGGTATCAATAACACAGATAACAAGTTCAGAGTTCACTGCCTAGACTCCTTACGTGATCAGCAGGGCAATGCAATGAGTGCCATTCACATAACGGCAAAGAAGCTTTAGAGAAGCCCAGGAGTATCACACCCCAAGGGGCTGCCAGTAAGGACAGGGGAGCACTGACGACCACCTCCAATGTCTCCAGCAGTACAAATATCCCAAGGAAAACTCACTCATCTGGGTGTAAGCCAGTTTAATGACCAGCAACATAAATAGGATGGAGCCAGCATCCACCCTCACAAGTCTCATACACATTTCTAAATCACAGGGGTTTGGAAATGCGTTCTTGAACTAGAGGGACCAACTCAGTTCTCACCCACTGTGGCGATGCCTCTTATTTCTAGTAGAAGTCAGGCTGCACATGCTTCTAGTGAAATTGCAGTTATATCAAAGGTGGCTGGGAGCCACATAGGAATTACCCACATAAACACCGCTTAGCCTTTGGCACATGTCGCTTGAGCTGTGCAGGAATGGTAAAAAATCAACTGCTTCCCTGATAAACATCCCCGAAACGAGCTGCTGCAGGTATCCAAAGTCTGCGTGTTCATAAGAGCCCTCCTGCCAGAACTGTTTGTACAGAAAACCGCCTGTCAATGTTTGCCCATGTAAATCTTCCTTCCCCAATTTGGCACTTGCCAAACTGGCAAACACAAACCTCCAGCAGCGCCGCCATGATTCAGCACCCAGGAACATCCAAGCATTTGCTGTCAGARAAGCAGCATCAGTCTGAACCACCGACAGAAAATAAAGGCCGCCCTCTCCACGAGGGTACTCCAGCACAAGCACAGGCATGACCCGTGCAGTTACTCCCTTCGAACCCTCCTTCCTCCTTCTCACTTGGCCTCTCACGAGCCCCAAGAAGCAACACGTCACCCTCCATTTATGCCATCTGGGAACGCCTTGTTCACAGCACTGTCTACTGAACAGCACCCGCTCGCCGTCCCTCTGCTCCCTGTCCCCTCCTTCCCCCCGCGCGACCCAAAGAGGGGCTGGGACGACCCTTAGCCACGGGACAGCCCCGAATTTTGGGCTCCCCGCGCCCCACTTGCCCCACGCGTTAGCCCCCCCGAGCATGGGGGCAGCTGCCGCCCTTCCCCATTCCCAGCCCGGGGCCAGTTCAGCTCACTGACCCGGCACCGGTCGGGGGGACCGGGGGAGACGGACGCCCCCCGCCCTCGGTGCCAGGGGCTCAGCCCCAGCAGGCTCCCAGCCCCGCGGGGAGCTGCCTGCCGGCGCGGCGGGGCGGCCCGGCCCGGCCCGGCTCCCCTCCACCCCCGCCCGGGCTGCGCTGCGGGTCCGCCCCCGCCGCCATCCAGGCCGGCCGCCACAGGCCCACAGCACCACCGAGCGCGGCCCCGCTCCCGGCCTCCTCCGCCCGGACCCCGCTGAGCCGAGCTGAGCCGAGCCGCGGCGGTCCCGGGGCGGCCCGCTCCTCCCGGCCCGTACCAGGCGCAGGTCCCCGGCTCGGTGCACCACCACGGCCAGGTTCTGCCCCGGCGCCGCCATGGCTCGGCGCGGCTGGGCTCGGCGCAGCGCCTGGGTCCAAGGGCCGGCGGCGGGGCCTCCCGCCGTGGGGCCGCCCCTCTGCCCCCGGCCGCCCTCCGCGCCAGACCCGGCGCCGCCCCCGCGGCACGGAGCGGGCAGGCCCGGCCCCAGGCCCCGGCTGCAGGCCCCAGGCCCCGGCTGCAGGCCCCAGGCCTCGGCCCCAGGTCCCGGCTGCAGGCCCAGGCCCCAGGCCGGCTGGGCTTCCGCCACAGGGCGCCCGGCAGGCCGCAGTGTCGGGCCCCCTCAGCCCCGCAGCCTACCCCTGGCACTTGCAGTGCCTGGAGAGCAGCTTCAGCTGGGGGGCCATTGGATGCCCTCCCTGCACCCCCACCCTGGCCAGACGCAGCTTGGGCACGAATGCAGCGGTCACAGTGTTTCAGACTGTAACTGGGTGCCACCAGGCCCTGTCCACTTTCACATTGTGTCTGCCCAGATGCATGCTGCTTCTGTGCTAAATGGAGTGGCTTGGTTCATCCCACCGCTGGTGTGAAGCCAGCGTCAATGGAGCGCTGTGCACTTTGACTAAAACTCAACAACATGAGAGCCCGTGGGCTTATCTGGACCCAACCAGATGCAACATCGTTGGAATGTGGATATCTCAGCTGGGAGAAGGGCTTACTGGGAAAACACTTGAGATTACGGGGATTCTGGGTTTCAGGAATAAGAGGTTTTCTGCCCAAGATCCTTGACTAATGGAGTTGGCAAAGATCTCAAGAAGGTTGTCCTGTCCAGTGCTCCTTAAGAGCAGTCTGAAGCTGAAAGCTTTCCGAGCCTGACTTCCTTGGAAAAATAGAAAATGTACAGGATATGTCATGCAAAGTTGCCAGAACCAGCTAAAAATAGCCTGCACTTCTAATGTTATTGCTTCCTCCTGCTTGCATGAATGGGAGTATCTATGAATTTGCTTTGCTTCTTGCAAAAATATTTCTCCTTCCAGGCAGACAAGGGCTAATGCATTTCTTCTCTTCCTATCAGTGTCACTCCCCATAATGTTTATCTGAGTTGGAGTCATCATCAAATTAGTGGCCATGAGCCACCCCTGTGGTTACTCTGAGGGCAGGGGAAGGAGTGTGTGTGCAAAGGAAGCTGTGATGAAACGCCTTAGTGTTTACACAGCAATGCAATTCCTGCCACATCCACTGCCTCAGTGGATGAAGCAGAAATATTGACATTTCTGCAAATTATGGAAAGACGGGGAATGGCCGTCTCTTCCTGGGCACGCTTGTTTTCTCAAGGCACCCATTCGTGCTGCTCCATTTTGGGACATGTTTGCAGCTAGCCTCCAAACTTGACTTGCTGTGCAAATTGTCTGTGTTGTTCTGTCTGCATCCTAGCTTGGAAGTCACTGTGAAATCCCAGAGCTCTACCAGCAACATGCAGGCTGGCCCTTTGGCTCCATAAATCTGAAGAAACACTGGAGGCATGTACTTGAGGCTCAGCTGAGAACTTGGAGCTCTTACTACAATACAAGTCCTTTAGGTCACAGGACTCGTCTTCAGCGCCCACAACACTGAGTCTTGCTCTCCTGATGGACTCTCTTCCCCAATATTGCTGATTTTCAGATAAAAACCTGAATAAGTGGAGTTGCCCAGAATTAAGCATGTCTGGATATGCCCGGGAAGCTGGTCATTCCCATGTGGCCTTATCCCTCCTTTTCTCAAGGGAAGTTTCTCACAGGCTCAATGTTTGCCTCAGATAATTTCTCTCCATTTGAAACTACCTCCGTTTCTTGGGGCACAGTTGCAGACTGCTGTTGCAAAAGCAATGCTGGCTCCTTGCATGCTGCAGCACACACTGAGATTTCCTCTGTGTGCATCAAACAGACCAGGCCAATGGTAGGTGTGTTGGGCAAGCCGAAAAATGTGTGTTTCAATTGTCACAGGCTTTGTCTTGCTGCAAAAGTGGCTTCTGTGCTGCTTTGATCTGCTTTTGCGCAGCAGGGGATGCTCTGAAGGACCCAGCCTCTGGCTGCTGCTGTGCCCAGGGTGTCACTGCTTTCATGGGGCAGGGTGTCAGATTTAAAGTGCTTTGGTTCTGTCGTCTTCTCTCCCAGGAGGAACTGATGGTGCTGGCTCTTCTTCTCAAGGCACACTGATGCCCTCAGCCAACACGGCCCTGTGGCCAGACAGCCTCTGCTTCTGCCCTGCAGCAAGATGGGGAGGAAGGTGGTTCCTTGCCAGCGCTTGGGCAGACAAGTGGCTTTTTGTTGGGGCAGAAGAACTGGTTCCTTCAGCTCTTCTGCTCCTCCCTGCCATGACTGTCAGCATTGTGTCTTCAGTTTGCTCCCCTTCTCTTTCCCACTTTCCTTCTGGATCAGATCCACTTCACATCCATCTGTGTTTTCTCTGCCAGTATTTGCTGCCTGGCAGCTAGCTCCAGTGTGCAGACTGGGTCTGCTCTTGCTTCAAGATCACAAGGACTTTGCCAGCTGCTACAAGTCCTCCGAGATCCTCATTTAAAAGAAGTTTTGAAGCTCTTGCCATGGTCCATTTCTCTTTGTTTGCCTTCAACACTGCCTGGCAAGCTCTTTTGACTGCCAACCAAAGAAAGCTCTAAACAAAACATAATTAGGACTTAGTTGCACATTCATTTCTTTTTCACTTATGCTTATGGGCATCCAGCTTTTACTGACCACAGAGGTCATTCACATTCCTTCAAGCATGCAATAGCAGTGCTATAAAGATCATGTCATAACCATAAGTTGACCTTGCAAAACAATCCTTATTGCCAGAAGAGTTGCACTTTGCATTAGCTCAACAAAAATATATGTTTGCCTTTTTAGTCAATGATCAGGGTCATTGTTGCCTCGCTAGGTAAGGAGGTGGGTGCTTTGTTGACATGACTGTAACTCAGTTCACTTATAGCAGTCAAACTCGGCATGTATTTTCCTTGTTCGCAAGTTATGAAACACCCCTCTGGACCATCTCAGGTGAGGAGAGGGGTGACATGACTTCAGGGGGACTCATCTCCGCATCCTGGAGGAGGGCAGCGTCACAGGTCGCACACCTGCTGGTTCCCGTGGAGGGTGAGGACAGTGTTTTGGACCACTGGCTCCTTGCAATGATCCCTCAGCAGTCCCACATGGTGGGGCAGCCTCGGGTATAGCGTTGGCTTGGGGCCCTGTGTGGAGCAGCCAAATATCTGCTGTAAGCATCAGGTGTCAGTGCAAGACTCTGCCTGGTCCAAAATGTAACCAAAGGGCTGAATTCCCTGTAGCCTGAGCCCGATCTATCCACCTTCGTAAGTTCTCCATCTCCATGCACAGCTCAAGCAGGACTTACATTGGAGGCAGCTGCTTCTATTTCACTCCTTATTTACCCTAGAAAGGATTTCTGTGAAGTCCCTCTGAAGCTTCTTGCACATCCCAGCATAGCAATTCTACTTCTGACCAACTAGAGCAAATGTTTTCTCCCAAATTTATGCAGAAAATACTAAGATGCCTGTCCAGATCTACCAGCACCTTTGACAACAGTTAGAAAAATAAATCAATTAAAAAACACAGTAATAACTTCTTTCTCCCAAAGAGAGGAAATGCCGTGATGGCATCTCAACCATAAAGCCACCATCCTGTGACAGCCTTATCTCACCTCCAAATCAAAGTGAGCACGAGTGTTAGGGCTGCATATGGTAGGTCATGGCCACCAGACCTAGATTCAGATTAAGTCTGTATATGAAGGTCAATAATCCTATGGAATAGCTCCAAGTATGGGCAATTATATTCTGAAATAATAACACCAGGTTGTATTTTCAGATATTAACTCCCTGCAGAGGCAAGCCCTCAGATAATTTTATCTTGAGAGGATTTGTTCCAAAAAAAAAGAGCCTCTGTTGCTGAATGTGCTAACAGGGCTGTAGCTCAAAATATCTATCAGCAGTCCTTATTTTTAAATATTTACACACACAGATACCCCCCAAAACAGTTCCTTTGCTGTTTTGGGTTTTCGAGTGCACCACCACAGAGATGCCCGTGCTCCTTGTCCTCTGAGCACTTCACAAGATGCTCCACTGGGAAGATAGATAGAGGAATATATTGGGATCCAACATTTCCAACCACCCAGCCAGCTGTGTAAGGGCAGGAGAAAATCCTGGGAGCCTTTGTGGCTGTTGGTTATAAATTTTTGCAACATTGTTCTGTTCTGGGTCAAGACCTTCAGCTATCCCTGCACATACGTGCCACCACTCACTCCGCCTTTTCTATGGATGCCATGATTTGATCAGTTGGGTATTTCCTAAACATGTAGTTATTTGCATAGCTCAGATTTATAATTTCCTCAGAAGCCATCCTCAGCTGCTGAATTCCTTGTCCACACCTGCTTGCATCCTTGCATGCTGATAAGACATCACACTTCAGATCATGCCATCGATTAATATTTAATGTAATTTTCCCCAGAAGAGTACAACTTGGGGAATAATTTGAAATGTCCTTGTGAGGCAATCGTTTAGAGATTGTGTGTCAGCTTTTTAAGAGCATGAAGGCATGCACTTTCCCCCATCCTGGGAGAGGTGGCTGTACCCTTCACGTCAACCATCTAGGTCTGTCCTGTCCCCAAGCCTGAGGCAGGACTAGAAGTCTGGTGGCTGAACAGCCCCTCTGCACGACATGTTTATTCTTAGAAATACGGAGTTTACAAACAACCTCTTTTGCAAACGAGGTTTGTTTGAACAGTGGCAGCAGATCTGGGACGTGTGTTGTGTGGCTGGCACTGGGGCATGTGTCCACCTGTTTTTTTTGTGTGTCCTTCCCTGAATCCCAAGCTCACATACACAGTAGTGCGA
The DNA here is from genome assembly GCA_035582835.1 of Phoebastria nigripes. Classification (NCBI taxonomy): domain Eukaryota; kingdom Metazoa; phylum Chordata; class Aves; order Procellariiformes; family Diomedeidae; genus Phoebastria; species Phoebastria nigripes. The sequence continues at coordinate 360,356 of JAYKAV010002801.1, forward strand.
GTCACCCAAGAGGCTTGCAGGCACGCAAGGGCAGGTGCAAACTGCCATGTAATCACCCAAGACAGTTTGGTGGAGTTCAGGGTTTTGAGGACACAGCCAGAGAACCTTTACTTTACTCCATGGCTAACTCTCACTTCACATGCCCCAAAACACCCCTCTTCAGCCAGATTTGCTAAGCCATCAGACAGTGGCAGAGCTCTATACCTTTACATAAGTGCCTAGTGGTTAAAGCACTGGCTCAAGTGCAAGTACGGAGGGCACTGAACCCAAGGCTGATGGGAGCAGGGAACCCTGGGCTCTGGTCCTGCTCCCGAGAGCTTATAAGAACCAAACCATTCTCCCAGACACCTGCGGTTATACAACAGCTTTACAAGCAGCAAGATCTTCTTGCTAATGTATTTTGAAGTCTCCCATACCGCTTCCTTCCTTGCTCTGACATTGCCACCCCAAGAGCAGGTAAATCCCACCCTACCATATCCATGCAACAGCATTGTTCTGTTAACAGTGTTGCTGTGCCTCCATCCGCCTGCTCTGTTCTCCTTCTGTTTGAAGTACAATTTTACTGACTTTACGGCCACTTTTCACTCAAGAGACTGCCAAATCTCCTCTGCCAACTACCTCCCCAGCCTTACTACCATTCGTGGGAGCTAAGCACTAGTATCAGTTCCCTAGGCTAGTAGTCTGCCTGCAGGTGCTCGTTCTGCACGTTGGTGGACTTTAACCAGATCTGCTGCTTAGTCCAAACCAGCAGAACATGGCACTTGGGCAGCAGGTGTTTAATTCAGGAGACTTGCCTGGATTAATCATTAATGTTTAGTCCACGAACCCCCATATGCCACAGCCATGCAATACCCTACTGAAATTCCTGCCTGAATTCAAATCTGGTATTAACCCTGCACAGGTGAGCAAAAGACACCAGCAGTCATGTTTTAAATGCCCCTAAGAGCCCAATGTCCTTTGCCCATATCCTCTCTCTAGCTGTGGCTAATCTGCAGTGCATCACAGCAGCAGAATAAAACCCAATTATCTGACCCTTTCTGGCCCCACAGGAGCCTTACTGATGGAATTAACACAAGATAAGTGGGACAAAGAAACGCAGTCATCAGAACCTATCACCATATAATCACAGAGAGATTTAGCCTACAAGGACGTACTGGGGGTCTCTCATCCATCTCCTGGCCCAAGCAGGGTTAACTTCAAAGCCACATGAGGTTGCTCAGGGCCTTGTCCAGTCTGGTGGTGATGTTCTCATGGTTGGTGATCCCTTTCCAAATGTTTGGGTCTGTCCCACAGCTGCACCATGCTTATGGTGAGCCATTTTTTCCTTTCCTGGAATGTCCCTACTGCAATTTGAGCTGTTGCCTCTTGTCCTTTCTCTGGGCATCTCTGAGAAAAGTCTGGGTCTGTCTTCTCTATATCCTCCCTCTAGGTAACTGAAGGCAGCAATTATATTCCCTAGAAACCTTTTCTTCTCCTGTGAGACAAGTCCAGCTCCTTCAGCATCTCCTCATATGCCATGTACTCCAGTCTCAACCATCTTAGTGACCCTCCGCTGGACTTTGCAGTTGACCAACCTTTCCAACACCCCTCTGGAAGGATATACTCAAAGTCCTGCTTCCACGAACATAGGCGAAATCAAGTGGTCAGTGTTGTTACTTCCCCTCCATTGCAGCATTCCTTTCTCTGTGTACCACCCTGAAGCTATCTGTCTGCATAAGCATGATGCACAAGCTCAAGAAGTGGGCCCGTGTGAACCTCATGAGGTTCAACAAGGCCAAGTGCAAGGTCCTGCACCTGGGTCAGGGCAACCCCCCATATCAATACAGGCTGAGGGATGAAGGGATTGAGAGCAGCCCTGCCGAGAAGGACTTGGGGGTACTGGTGGATAAAAAGCTGGACATGAGCCAGCAATGTGCGTTCGCAGCCCAGAAGGCCAACTGTATCCTGGGCTGCATCAAAAGAAGCATGGCCAGCAGGTCGAGGGAGGTGATTCTGCCCCTCTACTCTCCTCTGGTGAGATCCCACCTGGAGTACTGCGTCCAGCTCTGGAGCCCTCAGCATAAGAAAGACTCGGACCTGTTGGAGCGGGTCCAGAGGAGGGCCACAAAAATGATCAGAGGGATGGAACGCCTCTCCTATGAAGAAAGGCTGAGAAAGTTGGGGTTGTTCAGCCTGGAGAAGAGAAGGCTTTGGGGTGACCTTATTGCAGCCTACCAGTACTTAAAGGGGGCTTATAAAAAAGATGGTAGCAAACTTTTTAGCATGGCCTGTTGCGACAGGACAAGGAGGAATGGCTTTAAACTAAAAGAGGGTAGATTTAGACTAGATATAAGGAAGAAATTTTTTACAATGAGGGTGGTGAAACACTGGAACAGGTTGCCCAGAGGGGTGGTAGATGCCCCATCCCTGGAAACATTCAAGGTCAGGTTGGACAAGGCTCTGAGCGACCTGATCTAGTTGAAGATGTYCCTGCCCACAGCAGGGGGGTTGGACTAGATGACCTTTAAAGGTCCCTTCCAACCCAAACTATTCTATGATTCTATGATTATCTTGTTCATGTCTTTGGCTTTTTTCTGTTTTTTCTGCTACTTGTCACACACCATTGACTCCAGAATGGTTTAAGACCCAGCCACGTGGTACTCACGTTCAACCCCAGAGAAATGGCTTGGTCCAGACTCACCAGTGCAGTCAACAGCCTATGTTTTGGGCTTCTAGTATTTCTATTTTTCCATGAGAAAGGACCATGACTTTTGATGAAGGAAGGGCAGAGAAGCTGCCTGGATGCTTTTCAGAGCTTTTCCCAAGTTCATGATATAGCCCTCTCTGAAATCATCATTAAGTCCTCATGGGCAGCTGGGCCCTGATAGATCCATGCGGGAGAGATTTGAGGGAGCTGTTTCATACCTGGGGGACCAGCTGAAAGAGCAGAAAGCTCCCTGTGAGTGAAGCAGAGAAATGGGACAACAGAGCACAAAACAAGTGGGGCTTGGTGAGAGATGCAGATTGGTAACTGGAGAAGGACTAGCTACAAGGAGGCCTGAAGGCAGAGAGGGAACCCTAGACCATGGTGTGATGGAGACAGGGAGGGTAGTGAGGAGCAGCAACAGAGCTTGGATAAGGAAGCTACTACGTTCTCCACACAGGAATCAGGCTATGCGGAAGGTCCAGCTACTTCTCAGCAGGGATCAATACTCCAAGATAGGCTCTGGGTGATACAAGATTTTTGCACTTTGTCTCTCTCTTGTGCTGGGTCATTCCCCAGGGTGTGTTTCCTGGAAGAGCCTGGCCTTTTTTAGCACTAGCAACACCGGGCTAGAGGCAGTTGTAGTCATATCTAATCCATGCCTGCGCCATCCACCACTAAGTTCAACACCAGCAGTACGAAGGAATACTATAACAAAACCACACATCTTTAAACACATCTCAAATAACTAAGCGCTGTGGAATGAATCATACACCACACTCCCTTGACAGATGAGGAAACACAGGGAAACAAAAACATCAAGTGCAGCAAGGAAGCTAGGTGCTAGTTTGTTGTCCTACCCCTGAAGGTTTGTTTGGGAAGTTAATAAAAATGTGTTGACATTCTTTCTTGTTAAACAAGGTGACCTATTTACAATAAATTCAACCACCCAGGGCTAGAAATGAATGCTAGATCTCACAGGGGATTGAGTGACTTCCTCTTCTCAGGGGGTGAAGCTCTTGTTTCTGATGTGGCATGGACCCCATTTCTGAGACGAACGAGCAGGAGAGCAAGTATTGGCCCCAGTGGAATTTTGGCCCTTGGATAGCATTAATAGCCCATATGGGCAAAAGAGGTTGAGACTTTAACAAAAACAAATTAGGGTATCTGTGTAAATGTCCAGGGGAAGATGCTGAGAGAAGAAACAAGCTCTGCCCCATGAGCAGATGAGATGAATGCAAGTGGTCCATGCTGTGAACATACCCATCCCCACGAGCAGAGACTTGGATACAGGAGGAGCAGGGACAGGCTCCTGAATGCCTCCTGGGTCCAGTGGAGATTGCACGTCAGCAGGGTAGGATGCCACTGACTTAAAAATCTACCCAGACAGCAGGAGCCCTGCTTGGAGAGTAAAACCCAAAGACAGACAGAAGACATGTTGTGAGTCCAGTGATAACCTGGGGAGCTGCAGCATGCAGGTTTTTCCTTCCTCTGGCAGCGCCAGACACCTGGAGAGCTTGCCTAATGTCACCAAAAAGGCCTTGACCAGCACAGCTGTTCCCTGTTCAGTGGTCTTCCCAGAACTGTGGAGATCCTAGCAGTGAAGTCTCCCAGGAGTGTTTTCCTCCTTGTTTAATCTCATCCTGAGTACATAGAGGTGTGACATTCTTGTCCTTCTCTGCTCTCCTCCCAAGGAGGGAAAAGATTAACCAAACATCATCTACAGTAACCATCGAGGTGGATTGTGGCAATGCTAGTCTGTGCTCCAAGCCAGATGGATATCAAGAGCAAAGAGACATGACACGACATGACGTACATTTCTGCAGAAAGTAATCAGACATTGCTCTAAAATTAAACAAACATGGACAAACCCTGGTGCCACTTTATGTCTGGCTGATTGCTGCACAAAACTCCAGTTCCCGAAGCATCAGAAGGACTTGGAAGAAACCTCTCTTACTGAATAGCAGGATTTGGGGCCAAATAAAATCCTCCTTTCCAAAGGCTGTGGATCAGATGTTTACGTGGTTCTTGCTTGCTGGCCAAACTGCCGACAACTTGAGGAGCACCTCTGCCAAGGGGAGGGAGCACCCCAAGGAGATCACAAAATCACTGCCCACCCTGAAATCTTCAGCCACAGAGGAAACACAGTTCCCATCAGTTCCTCTCTTGTCTACGGCTAAATGGCCATTCCCATGTATAAGCCTGGGATGATATCCTAGGGACAGGAATGGCCTGTCTTACATACCTTTCATAAAAGTAATGCATAGTCTCTGCCACCTTCTAATGCAAACACCTTAGAAAAAAAGTCAGCATTAGGTGGAACAAATGCATAACAAAGCCAATATTTGAGAGTTCAGCAGCTTCTCACCTCCAGAAGTGTCCATAGAAGAACGTGGGAACACTAGGAACATCCCACCCTTCCAGATCTCACCCTTGGAGAAGTTCTTCCCCTTTCTAGTCAACCCCAAATGTCCTTCTTGGCAACCTCCTCTTCTCCTGCAAGGCCTCCTCCTCTCTTTCCTCTCAACTGTTTTGCCCCTTTGGGGTCTTGTACAGAGTCACAGGCAGCCCTGTTCCTTGCCCTCAAGGCTAACACCCACACAGTAAGCATCTCTCCTTGTAATCACTCACTCCCTCATTCCCCACTCCTGCCAGACTTCTCCCTTGGCGTGCCCTTTTGGTTCCTCCTGGTCTTGTTGTCACCTACAGGCATTGGACAGGCTTCCTGTCTCCTCTGCAAGAGGTGGGGAGTCCCCAGACCTCAGTTGCTTTTTTATGCTACTCAACATGGCTGAGGGCTACAAAAAAAACTCTGCTGTTTCAGTCTTGGGTGGTTCTTTACCAATCTGTAGGGACCATTGATTAAATTTTCTCCATGCAAGTATGGTTCAACAGTGTCATTTCAGACAGTCTTGGAGTATCTCCAGTTTCTGGAAACCACATGATGAGATGTTCTGACGTTCCTAGTGTTCCCACGTTTTTCTTTGGACACCTCTGGAGGTGAGAAGCTGCTGAACTCTCACATATTGGCTTTGTTATGCATTTGTTCCATCTAATGCTGACTTTTTTTCTAAGGCGTTTGTATTAGGAGGTAGAGAAGACTATGCATTACTTTTATGAAAGGTATGTAGGATTTGCATACTCACCCTCGCACTGTGAACAGTAGGAATGATCCGGAGCACCCTTTTGGGGCCAAATAACTAAGAGCTGGGTGTGGTTGGAAAGGTGCGCTGGGCTTGGCATGACCAACCCACTGTCCGCATACAAATGACATTCCTTCAGAAATGCAATGGAAAAGCAACCGCTGAAGGAGGAGGCCGAGCATGGAAAGCTGGCTTGAGTTGAGCTGGGGAGAAAGCCTAGCACACCAGTGCTGGGAGTGGGCTGGAGCCCATCGAGCCGCAAGCCAGAGATGTTGGGCTGCCAACTGGAATACAAGGTAGCTCTTCTGCACCCGCCTGAAGACCAGTGGGACTGCAACTGATGAATGCTCAGCTTTTTTCAGCATGTGGGCTATAGACTTTTTCCCAGTGGCAGAAGACACTTGGGCTGTGACTTCTCTGCTGTTGCATGGCTGAACTGACCTGCACATGCATTGTGATACATCCTACTCCAAAACTTGCTCTGGAGACCAGTCTAACAGCTCATCTGCAAGGCTTCCCCCAAACAACTCTCAGCCCTGTGTGATTTGCTTGTTCTAATTTTGCACATCATGTTCCTTTTGGAAAGCAGTGACTGGTTGGCTCCTTCCCTGGGGAGCAGCTGAGCCCAGCTGGGGAGAAAGCCCAGGAGTAATAGCCACAACAAGGAGATGGGAAGCTGCATCTCCAGAAGAAGCTGCAAGAAGGAGCAGGGAGCAGGCATTGGGGTGATGGGAAAGGACCAATGGCCTCTATGCAGACTTGAACTCAAAGCCGTGGAGATAACTAAACCCAAGTCTGGAAGCAGGACACCTGCAAGGACACAATGCTGGAGGAAAATTTTTATAAACTTCAAGTTTTTCTATTCCAGCCTTGCTACTTTGAGTTCCCTTTAGCTGAAGAGTGATCTATTCTAGTTTATACCTGGGTTTGTTATACTAGCAGTATCTGTGGGGTGTTGGGAAGTCTGAGATCTGGGTTTGGCTGACTCAGGGTCACAACACACCCTGGCAAGAAATAGAAGCCCGGGGCCACGAAAGAAACAGGATGATGCCTTGAGAAACCCCATAAATGCTACATCAGACTTGTTTGGTGGATTGGCGACACAGGACAGCGACTGCTTTTTTAACCCTTGGCAGATGGCCATCCTTTACGTCCCTGGGCTAAGATGGAAAGAGGCCAGGAAGATGTCAAGTCTGGCCCTAACTTGCAGGTTATAGATAATTAATTGGTCTTTACAATGCCAAGTAAGGCCTGTTCATTCCCTTCTTCTTTCCAACATACCAGTTGGCTTACATATGAGATTTCAGAGTTGACTCGCTCCTGCATTTTCTTGTCTTCCAAGCAGTGATTGAGTTGGAAGTTGCTGGTCCTATTAGAGAAGCTGTTCTGTAATTGAATGCTAAGCCCGTCTCTTGCAAGGTTGTGTGCTCCTGCGGCTGAGTCCATTGCTTCTGCTTATCACCATCACACCTGCATGCCCCAGCAAAGCAGCTAGCAGTCATTACCTATTTCTCACATGCATATTGGTGGACACAGCTGTTAAAAAGCTAATCATCACTAACACGCTGGCAGCTGCCTGCAAAGTCTGAGTCGCCAGGTGTCTTTGTTTACCTGCTCACCACTTACTCCACAAAATGAACTTGAGAGAGCACTTCAGCTCTTGCCTATAGTTTGCATTGCCAACCCATTTTGGCAGGGCCATACTCCCTCCAAGACCTGCTCATTTCTGCACATAGGTATTCTTATGATGTTGGCCATGACTGCCTCTGCCAACAATTCAGGGGGAGAGAATTTATTTTTCAGACATTTTTGTCATTATGGTTGTCAGGTTTTTCAAAAGACTGGTTAAAAGTGTGCTTTCGGGCACCTTTGAACTAGACATTGATAAGTGGCTTTGTGCAGCTAGCACTGTGCTAAGTAGCCTCAGAGGCAGGGAAAACCATTATATTAAAAACTTTTTAATGCAATTAGCTCAACTCAGAAATGGAGCAAGTATGACATCACTAATTTTCTTATTTTCAGGTGCAAACCTGTTTCCCTCAATTATGCATTTCTCTGGGAGGTGTTTTAGAACTGCACAAAAGCCGTAATATATCAGTGATAGAGAAAATGTAGTTTTAGACTTGAGTACAGTAGGATTCAAATCTCAGTCAAACCGAGCACATGTCTACATTCAGCTGTCCTCCAAAGCCTTCATAATCTTGGCGATGACTCCTTCCACGCAGTACTTTTGGCAGTTAGCTTCAAAAACCTACAGTGAGCCTCTGAAGGTATTGTAGTTTGAGTTTTTCTGATGTTGTTCCCCCAGCCCTGCCAGGAACCCATTTGGTAAGGATGCCTGCGTACCCATCACCAGCTGAGGGGTGGGAGAAGATTTCACCAGGACGATAAAGATGATTTCAGAGATGTTTGTTACCACGGGGCTTGGCATTAAATAGGGCAATCCTTTGTTTACTGTCTGGGACTTTAGCAGAGTTTTTTATACACAGACGCTTCTTGCCTGAGCCTAGGGGTAGTTCTCTAGTTAACAAACTGAGTTTGCTGTACCAGCTTCTCCACCAAGAAGTCCTGCAGGATTCGTGTGCTTAGCACACGTGGAGACTCCGTGTCCCAGGCACAGCCTGGAGCACTGCTGACACCCATGATAGCTCCTAGGTGAAGTCCATGTTGACATGGACATAACCAGGATTTCTTAGCTGGGAAACAGCTGATGGGGAAGGGGAACCATGTGGTTTTGGAGGAGCAAGGCCGGGGAGAACCTCAGGATGCAAAAGAGTTGCTGGGTCGGAAGAAAATGGTTTCTCAGAGCTGTGAATCAGCCCGGGGCCCTCCCTCACTGCTGGAATACTCCAAAAGACTTCAGCCGAGGAAGACGAGAGGATCCCAGTCTTGCTGCAGGCAAGGATGACTCAAAGGGAAAGGCACAGTGTGGCTACATGGGTGGAGGAGGGTGCTCCCCTCCAAGAAGGCAGCAGAGGTATTTTTTTTGTTGCTACTGTGAGCTGGGCCAAGTTGCTTGTTGTTTTTGTTGGACTGAAGTGGAAAGGTTGCTTTGAGATACCTAACAAGCAAGGTAGTGGCTGGGAGGCAGCACCAATCTAACAAATATCTGCCATTCCCCAAGCGCTGTCCAAGCGCTTAGCCTCCATTGGGTTCCACCTCCTCTAGTCCCTACAAATCCTCTAAAACCTCCTGCTCCTGCAGGTTACCACTGTTGGCACTAGGATGAGCATCTCTAGGGCAGAGCTTTCACTCTAGTGCTTGAGTCTCACCCAGCAGGGTTGGTTCTGGTCTGCCGGGACAAGCAAGGAGCAATGAGAGCAAGGCAAGGAACAGCATGAGTCACGGAGACATACCAAATTGCCTGTAGCAGTCTGAGAGTGCTCATCTGTGGCAAATGAAACCCAGTCCTTTAGTTTTGTATTTTTTTCACACTGGAAAATATCTAGAGTGGCCACTTCTGTGTAAGTCAAGCATAACCTAGGTCCTGTGCAATGTGCCTGACTCACCACCTCAGCTTCTGCTCTCTGCTGGAGATCTTTATGCAGTTATTAAGAGAAATTTGATTTAAACACATAACGGCACAGAGAGGGATTTTTGTCCTAAAATGAGGAGAATACATTCTGTGTATTTGCTTTTACTTTTCTATATTCATCTTTTTATAAGATTATTTTCAATGACCTTATTTAGAACCAAATTGTCCCTGCAGCATTTCCCTACCAAAATACATATTTTCCTGCAGAACACTTTGTTATTTGTTAGCCAAAGCTTTGCTCCTAACGGCCTCAGTCACACAAGCATCAATGCTGGTATAAAGTCTATATTTGCTCTTCCCTAAAAGAACATTTTCAAAATTATTTAAAACAGCTGACCATTTTTCCCCACAAAGAGTTAATACACATTTTAATAGTGACCAGAAATATCCACAGTAGCAGGAGATCCTAGAAAAAGAATAGAAGGGTGGGATGCAGGTGACAGAGAGAAGGGATATGGAATTCTGTCCAAAATCCGTGGGAGGGAGAGGTACAGAGGAGGGCCCAGGTGCTGGAGATGAGTGTGTGCGTTTCTCTAGCCCCATAATCTTCACAGAGCAGGTTGGTTTTGCCCATGTTTACTCTAAGGCTCTGCTTTAAGCAGCAGTGGGATTTCTGTGGGCAAGTCAGGACACCTCAAGGTGTAAGTAGAAACAAAGACTGTCAAGTGCTTTCTTGGCACCAGTTGCATTTCTGAGGAGTGTCTGCCCTTGAGATCTGTTACCAGGTGAGAATCGGGCCACACACGGCTTGCTGGGTTGACATGGAGCTGGTTTCCCCCAGTCAGTTCCTCTGTTCTTTCTGGGATGGTTTTGTGGACCATCTTGTCCAAGGAAGGGCATGCATCCCTGCTCCATTATCTCAGGAAGGCAGATGTCTTCTCTCCTAGTATCTCTCCTTCATCACAGGCTCTGGAGATTATGCTCCTCACTAGTTCTTGGCAGTGCTCTGTCACTTGGGTTTTCTCCTGCAACTGTCCCAAAACGCTGCCTCGCATCCTGCCTTGTCCATSCGAGAAGGTTATACTGGGAGGGAGAAACATGAATTTAAATGGGAGTAGTTATAACAATATTATTTTCCACAGTCCACTCCAAAAAGCATTGGATGTTTTTACCCTGAACAACTCAGCCCAACTCTCCCCTTTCTCATCTTGACTTTGACTTTGGCCAGTTCCTCTCTGTCCTTTGGAGCTGCATATGCTTCAGATCTAACATTCATGTCTAAGACTTTGCCCAGAAATGAAAGGTCCATAGCTCTGACTATCCCCACTCAGAAAAACATGAGAAAACCCATCATGTTTTTCCAGGGCTCACCCAACACCGTCCTCTGTGAGTGTCACCAGTGTTTGCTTCCACTTTCTAGTTCAGGAACCTCCCATGCATCGCAGCTTTACTCTGATCTGATACACAAACAGACACCTCTGGGAGATCGCCTTTTTCTTAACATACTTTCTTTAGACACCCAAGGTTTACTTACTGGCTTTGGATATGTGTGTATGTTTGTAATAATCTTTTTAAGAATATAAACAGTTTAAAAAGTTGTTAGCTTCCAGTTTTCTTTTATATAGTGCTTTTTTTAAGGGCAGGTATGATGAGAAGCGAACACCAAGAAGTACTTGAACACTAAGTGCTTAAACACTCTGGAAAACGCTGGCTGCATTCAGTGGGTATAATAAATTTAATCCCTAAAACAATAGGTATTTTTTGTTCTGAGCTAGAAACTTACTTTTTTTTTTAAGCAAAAATCTGTTCATCCACATGTATTAAGTGATAAATGACTTCCTACTGAATGTGGCCAGAAAAACCTGCTTAGCCACAGTTAACCCCTCTCCCATGCAACGTCCCCATAAATTGCAAGAATCAGAGAAAGTTTGAGGGTTGAGGGAACTCCAGAGGTCTCGGTCCACCAGGTGTGCACTGAAGGTCTCCAAGGATGGAGATCCCCCTCCACTCCTCTGTCCCCTGTCCAGCAGCTCCACCGTTCTCAGTGTGAATTTTTTCCCTTGTATCCGGCTGGAATTTGCCCCCTTTCCCAAGGCAGGTGGTTGGTTGCTCCCCAGCCACAGAACCTCTCCATCAGAAATAAAAAATAATCATTTTAAACTGTTAAATGTTAAGAAAGGATTTTTAGCCTTAGTTAAATACTAAAATAGTTTTTAAGGTCCCACCACAGAAATTTTTTACATATATTGGATATATGTCTGTTTAATAAAGCCAAATCCATCACATGAACTCAGCGCATCTTCCCGAAAGATGCGCTTCTAACCTTTCAATCTGTAACAAGGGCAAATTTTTCAGAACTAGCATCTTTTTGAGAAAAGAAACCAAGATAACAGGCCCAGTGGTCCCTGGGATTTCCAGGTAAGCCTTTTTTTGTAAATATTAAGAAAAGAGGTCCATGTCAAAGTGCTCAGTTCAAGCCAAGAAAGGGTCATTTTAAGACGCATCTGTTGAAATACAGTTATTGCATTTCAGAAAGATACTGGCACAGCCAGTCTGAACCACAAAAGAGAAGTATTTCTCTCCAGTTCCCCCAAACCGCCACAAAAGAGGCAACGTACCTACAGGTGGCAACTTCCATGGAAAAGCAGTATTTCCTTACTGATTCCCAGCCCACACCTAAGTGCCTACACCAGAGGGGTAACCCAAAAATACGGGCATTTATTTAAACTTTAATCAAATTTTATCCCATTTGGTCCTCATCAGCATTTTGATGTGCTCAGGACACAAATGCAAGGGCTGGTTCAGGAACAAGGTAGTCATGACTTGCAGTCAGTGATATGTTTGGGAGTGGTTTTCTTGCAGAAACAAGCCCCTGGGATTGGAGGTGCTCTTCTTAATTAATATCCCTGTAAAGACTGAGCTGCAGGGCACAGAGTGGTGGTGGTGAGGCTAATAAATGCATTCATTTCTAGAGGAACAACTTGCTCTATTTTCAAAGACATAAGTTTGTGGGTAAAGGCAAATAGACCAGTTAGCATAGCTGGGAAAAAAATAAACCATTACAGCTGTAGCAGCATGGCCAAATATTGTAACTGTGGCATCCAGATTCTTTCTGAGCCTGGGATGTGTTTCTGAAAGCATGGCAGCTGGCAATTAGGCCAGGTAGCGATTCCCATTCCCAAAGGTCTCAGCTGCTTCATCTGTGAAGCCCTCATCATGACTGGTCTTCATTCATCCAAGAGTGAGGATGAAAACCAAAAGGTTTTTGTTGAGTGGTCTGGCCTCACAGACAAACCAGTGGAGATCTTTTGCAGGGGTGATCGGTTCCCAACAGCCGGTCAGGGAGCTGGACTATGTTTCTCCAGGTGGAGGTGACACTGGGGGTGACAGCTGCTTCCCAAACCCACAGGCATCTCCTGGACAGGACAAGGGCCGCATGATCACACCCTTATGCTGCAACATCTTGGAAAGGAAGACCAATCCCAGGGAGCCGTTTCCACCCAGGTCCCCCTGCCTACTGTTCACCCCTGTTTTTTCGGGAAGTGGTCCTCTGGCACAGAAGCCATATTTCCTCATGGCAGCCAGGTATGGGTTTGGAAAGCAAAAACATTGGCTGCAGGGGACTGGCAGGAAGGTGGGTGAAGGCACAAAACTTCCTGCAATGCAGGGATGTCTTATCAGTCTGTCTATCAACCCATCAGGTGCCCTATAGAGCCAAATACGCGGAAGCAGTGCTGAATGCTGTTGACTTTGGCCAACGATGGCACCCGTGGCTCAGACTGTCTGCATTAGCAGAACCTGTTCCCAAGGTAAGGTGCTGGGATGAATCAGTTGGCATTCACCTGCACCAGCAGGCACCTTGTAAAATTCCACACCCACCAGCACAGAGACCTCCTGGGAGCATTGGCAGATATGAACCAGCCCCTGGCCCTGGCAGGGAGGAGGTAGCAGCTACATGGTCTTCCTGGAGCTGGGTAGCGACAATGCTTCTTGCTGGGGGGAAGCAGGACATGATCCAGCTCAGGTTAAAACCAGGGATGCTGTGGACAGAGCAGAGCTGACAGCCTCTCCCAGCCATTTGCAAGGTTCAGGCCCTTCTGCCAAAACCCCTCTAAGCTCACTCATTCCCTTCAGCTTTCTCTCCCAGAAGGCCGTATACAAGTCGTGGCCACTGCTGCTGGTGCTGAGAATTCACAGTAACCTGAAAGTCAATGACAACCCTAAGATGTAAGTGCTTTCTCCATGCAAGGCAACTCTGTAGCACTGCCGAAGAGGCAGCACTAAGTACCACGGTTCAGACCTCTGTGCACAGCTTTTCCCCTGCTGCCTTGGGGAAACATCCAGAAAAGCCAGTTGCAGGAGGACTTCCAGCACTTCTTATCAGTATCCATGATTTCCAAGCTGGAAACACCCAACAGGCAGTAGCATGGACTGAGGTGTTGCTCATGACCACCCCCCCAGCACCAGTCCCTAAGGCAGGTCCCATGAAAGCCTCTCAGATCAGACCTTGTCTGCCTTCTGGTGGGGCTGGCAGATCTCCTGAGAAACTCCAGCACACCCTGTGTGAGCTCAATGCACCATCAGTGGTGGACAGAGGACTGTCTTTGCTGTCTTTGCCAGCAGAGAAGGGAAAACCCCTGCAGAGGACAGCAGGTACCCACCTCACCAAGGGAGCAGGAGGGGGACCATGCTGTCACCCACAGACCCTTGAGCAACCAACCCAGTCCTCAGCAGGACACCAAGGACAATTAGAGAGCAAAGGGCAGATGAAAATACATTGGTCGTGGTACCAGCATGCCCTGAAAGTCAGTAATTGCTGCACCAGCCATTTGATTTGAGATGTTGGCACAAGCTAGCATCCTCCCTTTGCGTGTTGAAACTCGTGGGTGAGCAGCATGTAGATTTGGTCTCCAAGAGAGGTTCAGGACTTCCCACTCACTCCTGTGACCCAAAGGAGGATGAAAGGAGTGTGTCAATCACAATGAAGCCCAGCAGGTGAAGCCCACCAGATGAAGCCCAGCGGATGAAGCCCACGGCTCTGGGCTGCCGTGCCTAGAGAGCATGGGAAGGGGAGAGCTGTGGATTCCTGTAGCAGGACAAACACCCTGGAGACTCCAATCCATCTGCACCGCAGAGGAAAAGCTGGGATCTCTCCTGTTTTGAGTGCCCCAGACCAAGGGAGCAGGACATTTTGGATGTATTTGGAGACACTTCTAGGTTTTTATCAGGGGCTGGTGTTTCCCTGCTTTCCCTGTCCCAGGGGCCTGGGTTGCTGCAGCTGTTTCTTTCCTCTTGATCTCCTGCCCAGCAGCTATACAGTCCGTGCTGGGCCGAGATCTGCAAGTTCAGCCGTGACCTCTGCTCCCTCCAGGCATCCCGACTTGCTCAGTCCTTCCTGAGCTAACCTCCTAGTGCCATCTGCTGTCTGACCCAATACCATCGTAGGGTGGTGGTGATGCTTCTGGCCATTTCAATCTTCAGCGTCACTTGCAAAAAAGAGCTGGACCAAGTAGCCTGCTGCCAAGCCCAGGCGCCCCCCTCTGCCCCATGCCTAGTAAAGAGCTGAATGTGTCATTGCTATGTCATCAGATAAGACTGTTATATTTTCTTCTTTTTTAGTTAAATGAGTAATACCAGAAGCTATGCATTGGTAGAGGCACCCAGAAGAGGGAGTTCTCCAGCCTCAGGGGTTTCCCAGGCTCAGCTGGACCAAGCCACGACTGGCATGAGTCAGTGCTGGTGACAGTCCCACCACAGCCAGGTTGGGCTGTGGACACCCCCCCACAGCAAGCCCACTGAGATGCAGTGTATTTTTGGTAACAATGCTACAGCTGACCAGAAAAGTAAAAAGATTTTAATCTATTAACTTAATACAGAGATTCTTTGTCCAAAGTACCTACGCTCTTCTCAGCCCAAGGGCAAGAGGAAGGTGCAGGACAAAAATCTATGCATGTTTTCTCCACTGTCCCAAGCTGCAACCTCCTGTTAAGCTCCTGCTTGGGAAAGTGTCCTGGTTTTGTGTGCTCAGGCCTTGGATGCCACCTCCTGGCTTTCCCACTGTACTGTGCATCCCGTTAATGTGCTGTGACTTAATGCAGACCGGGAGGACCTTTCCCATCACACTAGCAGAAATAGCAAAGCCATGTAAAGCCTTACTGGTTCAGAGCAGCTTTTATTCTTTGAGGATCTGACCTGATCCCACGTATTTTTGAATCAGGATGGAGGTAACTCCTCTAACTAATAACCCTCCAGCCACTTGCTCGCCGTTACGATATTACAGGCTTTTGTGCAGGATCCCATCACAGCAGCACCTTGACTCCCAAAGCCCCTCTAGGCTGTGATCCATTGCTTTGGGGGTGGGTCCGGGTACCTCTCGCCTTTCACCAGCAGATACTGTGCAAGGTGTATTTTGTCCCTACAAACTGATATGAGACTTGCATGGTCTCTTAGGTATCACCTGTGTCTTTCCATGCTCACTGTTTGGGGTTTTGGGATGCTGTTTCCAAGTCTTTACAGACTTCTTGCTTACTTGGGGAATAATTTAAGGGGTGGTTGGCAAGGGGGATAGCAAATGTATTTTTGGAGCTGTAAGACAGTGTGGCGATATCCGAGCCTGGCAGGTAAGCAAAACTCATGAGAGGGGGCACTGTGCCATAAGAAAACGCAAGATAAGGAGCAGACAGTGTGCTCTCTCCTCCCTGCTTGTTCTCCATCATTTCCCAGCTCTTTCTGCCCTCCCAGTGACATTTCTGGCCTGGGAAAGCCTACTTGCACACCCGCCAGCCAAGCCTGCCTCTTCCAGAGATGTGCTACCAAGTTCATCCATAATCAAGCAGCTTGGCCATTCATTTTACTTGGCCACGTGCTGCAGCCAGGATGGGGCTCCACAGAGCCAGTACATGTGATGCTCCCTGGCTGCAGCAGACTTCGTCCTCATCCCCACAGGGCTGGTCCACGCACATTTGCCAGGGAAATCCCAGCAACATTACGTGAGCTGCAGCTTCTTGGAAGTCAGCTGGGAGCAGTAGTTGCTAAAGCCAGAAATTTTGGCTGTTCCTGATGCAGTATGGATCTGGGGCCATCTGAGACCTCTCCTCATGGTTGTGGCCGTTGATGTCTGCCAAACGTACAAATAACTGGGAGGACATCAGTGGTCCCAGGGAGTTTGGCTTTCTGACCAGCTGGGTAGAGTTTAACTGCAGGAAGGAGGCCACCAACAGGACTGGAAATAAAGATGGAGAAACAGCACTGAAGGCAGAGCTCAGGTTTGGAGACACCCCTGCATCTGTCCTTGGAGACTCACGAGAGTTGTCCTCCAGCCTGAGGTCAAAATGGTCTTCAACCATGAAAGGCTTCAGCCCGAGCAAGGATGGATGCCTTGGGGAAAGGAGGTGGCAACAGAGGCTCTTCTCCCTGCGCTGCCGGTGCAGACCAGCAGATGGAAGTTACTGGGTTTTGCAGGAGCCATTTTGATCCTTTGCAGAAGCCGTTTGAATCACTCTTCATCAGCATTTGCCACAAAAATGGGCTGAAGGCACCAGATCATGCAACCTGCATGATGGGCTGCATCTGGGTACCCTTAATCATCAGCAAAGGTATGCCCGACCACGAGGAGAGCATCAGTGCTGCGAGGCACTCCTGATCTCAGAGACAGGAGCTCTGCAGTCCCTTGCGACCAGCAGGTCCCTGGATGAATGCTGGTGTTAAATGACCTGTCTACGTGTTACGTACGTGTTAAATGTCCTACGTCTCTGGTCTCAAGCAGGGACTGAATTTTGCACCTGGGCTTCCCACTGGCCTCCCTGAAGACACCCTGGCCTGCTGCAAGCATGTCTAGTCAGTTCAAATGGGAGCCTGGGCCAGCTCCATGGCAGCTTGTACAGCGCGGTCATGCTGAGTGGCCTTTCTGCATCAGAGCAGCTGGATCTTCTATTTCCAAAGTGCTCATTCCTGCAGCGCCTGGACCACATGCCATGGAGGAGCACAGCGCTTTAGGGAGAAAATGTCCGAAAGCTCCCAGATTTATTTATTTATTGTCCCACCTTCAAAACAAGGAAAAGAAGAGGGGGAGTTTCCAGTAAAATGTAAAATGGAAGTGTGCCAAAACCAGCCTTTTTCCCTATTCCTTCTTCTCCCAGCCCCAATGTGCCCACCTCCTATCTGGCCGCTTTCTCCTACGGCCACTGCCCAACAGGTCCAGGCAATGCCAGGGACCGAAGGACCTGGGTGCCAGCAACCTGTGCCCTTTTTCCCAGTGCTGCCATCAGGCTGTGCCCCACCCAGAGCTGCTCTCCACCCTGGAGCTTCGTCCCACCCACAGGCTGGGGACATTCCCTGTCCCCACATCACTGCCCAGAGAGTGTCCCTTTGAGTAGGACATAAGTGGGAGCAGCCTGGGAGGGACAGGGGCATTACACACATGCATGACCAGACACGGATGGAGAGAGGCAGCAAGCGCACGGACACGTATGTGCGCACACGCCTGAGCCATGCTCACACCGGCCAGGGAGGGGGACGCCCGGGGACCCTTGGAGCAGACGTGACCTACTTTTGTTCTGAGGCGAGCCATGCTGTGCGAGTACCAGCGTAAAAGCTTAATAGAGCTGGGCGTAAATTATTCATTGCCTGGCCATGTTAATGTATGTGCTAAAGGCTTTTTTTTTTTTTTTTTTTTTTTTAAAATCTCCTCTATAATTTAAAACCTTGCACACTCCCATCACCGGGCCCAGACTGCTCTCCGGGGTGTTTCCGCTTAGGTGAGCAGAGCTGCAAGATAAGGACGGACCTGGCAGGGGAGAGCTGGCCCGGCAGGAGATGGGATTTGGGCAGGAGGCGGGATGCGGGCAGGAGCAAGCTTTGCCTGGACCGCAGGCAGGGGGATCCCATGGGGAACGGGCTAGCAGCACTGCTCTGGCTCGGGCAGCCCACAGTCCCGCAGCGACTCACTTCCCGGAGCAGCAGAGCTCAGCCGAGCCTGTTCCCAGGCACGGTGGCCAGCAGGGCTATTTTTAGACCTGCCTTTTGCTTTTTCTTATTTTTTTTCCCCTGCTCCTCGCCTTTGCTCAGTGCTGCCCTCAAAGCCCTGGGGAGAGAGGAAAACACTGATCCCTGGGGTGGGAAGCTGCATGGGAGGGCTTTAGGAGCACCCCATCGGAGGGACTCGCTGAGTCCAGCCACAGGGACCTGTTTGGCACAGTGCAGTGACCCCCCAGGCCACCCTGCTGGGATTTAAGGAAGCTGCCTCCAGTGCATCCACAGGCAGCTCCCACTGTAACATCCAGCCCTACTTTCCTCCTGCCAGGACAACCACCCCCCTGCCCCACAGCTGCAGTTCCCATGGCTGTTTTAGCAGGTACAGATAAGGCCACAAAAAGAATCAGCAGCCCCAGCCAGGGCATCCTGCATCAGAGGAGGAGCTGGGCAGGCATGGGGCGATGCTGCAGCTGCAGAGGACGTTTGCCTTCTATGGCCATCTCTCCTCACTGCACCGCTGGCGGGGAGGAATAGTGCTGGCACAGAGGAGAGGCCCTCAGCCTCGGCAGGCACTGGGGAGGGGGAACAAAAACACCCAAAAAAGCTCATGGTTGCCCTCTCAGAGGCCTCCAGAAGAGTTCAGCAACAGGCCTTTCAACATGTGCCCACACAGGCAAGGACTTGCCCTTCTCCTAGGGGGGAAAAAATGCTCCAACCCCACTTGTGGTCCCAGACCAGCTTGCACACCTCCAGGCAGGCCAGGGAGGGGAAGGGGTGCAGGTACCACCGAGCCTGAAGCATCCCAACCCAGCCCCAGAAGAAAACACAAGAGACCAGAGAAAAAGAATCACAGCAGCCTCTGGGTATAGTTTTTTTTTTGTTGTTGCATTTCATATATTATCCAGTTTCACATTCTCATAGGATCAGCAATTATATAGCAACTTAGTCTCAAATCTTTTAATACAAGCAAGACAGCCATGGTCGTATAATACTTAAAGCACTTCAATACCAAGCAATAAGATGCTAAAACAAAAATTGCACAATTTCTCGTTTACTATGCCTGACTGAATCATTGTTACAGAAGACAACCCTTCTCTTTCAAGCTTTTAACTAAACATACTTATCTTACAGGATTACAATTTCTCTTTAATAATAATAATAATTAATTGCACACAAACACACAAGAAATTCTTTATGATGCATAAATATTTCCTTATTACACATGGTACAAAAATACTCATAGCTTTTTTTTTTGTTCGGTATTCCCATAAGGA
Source organism: Phoebastria nigripes (assembly GCA_035582835.1). Classification (NCBI taxonomy): domain Eukaryota; kingdom Metazoa; phylum Chordata; class Aves; order Procellariiformes; family Diomedeidae; genus Phoebastria; species Phoebastria nigripes. The sequence goes on from JAYKAV010002801.1 coordinate 379,904, forward strand.
TGACTGATTATTTGGCAGGACTGGATGCTCTCCAATCAGAAGGATATGAAAAAAAAAAGTTCGATATTTTACAGCCATTCTATATATAGAAGTCGGAAAAAAAAAAAAAAAAAAAAAAAGAAACATTTTTCAAATTCTTCTGGTCATACTGGGAAGGGGAGGGCAGAGGTGGAAGAAGGGGTGAGACAAGGACAGTTAGTATTTCTCAAAGCCAAGTCTTCACCAAAGCAAGATGAAAACCTTGATGGATCAATCTGTTGGGCCAAGACCTGTTGCTAACGGTTACACAAACGCTAGAACAAACAAACTTACACTCACACATACACAAGTTAAGTGTTTTAATTCATGCCAGAAAACATGCAAAACCCATTGCCTTTCATTTCCTTCAGCCAAGCCGCCAGGCCAGGGTGAACCCAGGGAAGCCCAGGACTGAGCCCCTCACCCCCCGGCTAGGTTTCGGGGCAGCCGGATGGCAAAGCTCAGTCAGGGAGGATGTCCTGGGGATGGAAGGATAGATGGAGGCGATGCATGGCCCGCAGCAGGGGGCCACCACGGCTTCACAGCCCGGCGAGGGGGGATGCTGGCAGCCCCGGGGGGAGTGCGCCTTGTCCACTGGCTGCAAACCAAACCAAGAGGAGTCTGAGCGATCGTCCCTGGCACATCCCTCTGCAGAGAGGCAGGGAAGAGGAACACAAGCCGAGGAGAGACACTGCAGGAGAGGAGCAGCAGTGAGCGGGGCTGGCTGGATCTGCTCCCCAAGCAGCACCCGCAGCCCTTTCCCCACCCTGGGGCTTGGTGGGTCTCCCTGCTCCCACCGGGGTGGATTTGGCCCCATCACCCATCAATATAACCCAACTGCATCCTTGGGTGGATGCAGGGGGCTGAGCCTGAGCTCCCATCCCTCCTCCCCACAAGAGCCCAAGGACAAGCAAAACAAGGACCAAGCTCCAAGAGTAATTAATTACTTACTAACAAACTAACAAAACTGACGAGACTTCCATCCTTGCTGGGTAGCTTCAGAGGGAGGATACCAGCGCATCTGGAAAAGAAAGCCACGCCAGAGGTCCGTGATCCAGGATTATCTCAACCAGAGCCCAAACCTTCAGCTCCTTCAGGCCACATATGAGGTACACTGAGTAGAGATGTCTCCAGCATGGGAAAGGAGGCTCCAGGGTGAGCCCCAAATACTACTCGAGTAGCATCCCAACCTGGGGCTGCACCGTGCCAGCACTACCCGGTGTCCCAGCACTACCCGGTGTGCCAGCCCCACACTGGCCAGCTCTGGTGGCTCATGCAAGGACAGGCTCAGGCTCACCAGGCACTGTGACCCAGCCACATCCTCCCTTAAGGAGCACGGCAGGATCCCACACATCTAAGAAAGAAGCTAGCACCCCATCTCAGGGCTTGCCTCAACATCTCAAGTACTTTCTGCCTATTAGCATAACCAGAAGACAGCCCCCAAATTCACACCCATGCCTGGCCCCAGCTCACTACAACATGCAGAACACCACCATTCAAGCTAGGAAAGCTCCTCACCACCAAGCTATCTATGAAGTTTACCACTGCAGAAGTGTGTGCAAGGAGGGGCTGTTCACCCCCCCAGCACGCTCCTACTCCACCACACACCCCAAGTTTACATCTTTCCCCCTGTTCAGGCTCAGGCAGGGCAGAGGAGGCTCACTTTGGGCATGCAGCACCCCAAGGTGGTGACCACTCTGCCCTCAGCCAGCAGAAGGAGGCATCTCAAGACCACACATTTAAACCAGACAACCTCTACATGACATGCGCAGGGTAAGAACTGGCTCATCCATCACAGAAGAGACCCGTGACATTTCCTAAGCCACAACCCAGCCATCAGAAGAGGCTCCAGACAGACCACATCATGGGAAGAACTTGGTAGAGCTGCAAACCAGCAAAACTTGGAGGCTTCCCTGGCAGGTCATTGCTGCCACATCTACTGCTCAGGCCTGCTCCTTGCCGAAGAAGGACTGCTGGATGGGGACCCCAACGAGCAGACGTGGCAACAGTAACTGAACAGACACTTTCCAGCCTGTCAGTAGATGCAGCAAGCTAGCAACATCCAGTAGAATAGCATCAGACATCCAGATGCTCCCATTTGGTCTGCAAGACTGGTACATCAGGCTGGGCTGAGTTAGCAGCTTCATGCCTGAGAGCAGCAGGAGATGAGTCTGTGCCACTTGACTGAGCACAAATCCAGCAGCATGAGCAGCTAGCAGAGCTTGGTCCTGCTGCTGTTTGCAAAGCTGAAACACAGCAGCCATCCACGCTCTCCTCTCCCCCCAGCTGGTGGGAGGGAAGCACAGCCTCAGTGCAGACAGGCATCAAGAGCAGCAGGTACGTTCAGGGCTCTGGGTATCAGCAGAACAATGGACTTTGCTTTAAGATGGGTGTAAAAAAAAAAAAAAAAAAAAGGCAGAAAACCCCCTAGAGCCCAGCATGAACTGTTCCCCTTGCCAGACCATCCTGGCAAAGTTGTCCCCTTGCCTGAACAAGCCTGGCTAAGATGCTCCCCTCCCAAGCACATGTACCACTCCAGGGCCAGAGGGAAAAAACAGTATTCCCAGCCCAGCTTGAACCCCCATGCATGGCACTCTCCCATTAAGAGGAACCCTTGGCTGAGGTTAGGCAGACTTTCTTGAAGCAAGGTTCCAGGTCAGTTGGGCAAAGGAAGAATTGCAGCCACAGCCAAAGCATATAGTTTGGCAGAGGCTTTAGAGCTCCTCTAACCCCTGGCTGATGCACTACTGTCACACCAGCAAGGGCGATTCTGCCAGCCTCTTTCTAACGGGGCTCTTGCCAGAGCCAGGTCTCCCCTGCAGGCTGTAAGCATGCAAGAGACATCAAGAAAGCCACTCCAGGTTGAGATGACAGCTAGCAATGAGGGGGAACGGGAGGTAGGTGTTTTCTAACTACCTAGCAGCCAGCAGGCTGCCTGACCGATGCACAGGATGGCACATGCAACACAAGTCTTGCCGCAAAGTTATCCAGGAGTGGAGATGCAGACCTGTGTCCCCAACCACAGCTACATGAGACCTCCAGAAGCTGCACACAGGTCTTCAGAAGAGACAGAGCTGAAGACCAGGACACCCAGAGACTCAGTAACAGCCCTTGGATTACCTTCCAAGCTAGGCACATCCTCAGTGGGTGCCTTCAAACCCTACTCCCTTTACCCCTGTAGGAAGCAGAAGTCTGACACCCGATGGAGGTGTAAAGCCAGAGGCTTTGCATTCATTCCTTTATACAGACACACAGCAAATGGCCAAGACCTTGATACTGCAGCCTCCTTACAGGAGCTGGAGGGGACAACAAGGACACGCCCCCCAGAAAACACAGCTGCATGCGATGGCCAAGTCCTCCCTCCACCATCACAAGGGCTGTGATGCCAGTAACTGAGGTCCCCGAGCTCATGCTTGGGGCTGTTCAAGTCCCTCCTCTTGTGATGCTTCCTACAGGGAGGCAGCCTGCAAGTTTGCAGAGGCTCTGTCCTAGCAGGAGCCTCTCATCAGCTAGGTTAGATGTGCTGGATCCCAGGCTTATGTTCAGGCACCAGCTCCAAGTTCAAGGCAGCTGTCTGTAGCCAGGCACACTGGGCTGGTCAGACTCCTTGCCTAACACCTTCATGAGGCAAATGGATGCTACCAACTCAGCTCCCAGCTGGCCCTGTAGCTTGCTCCATGACACAGCAGCCAGGTGCATCACAGTCAGTCCAGCCTTAGGTGGAGGGAATCAAGGGCACAGACATTACCAAGACCCTCTTCCCCAGTGAGGGGTCCCATCTAGTGCTGTGACCAAAGTGCTATCTTGGTGCCATGCACACAATGCCTTCACTTCTCCGTTAGCAGAGAGGGACCCAGCTCAGCTGCACCCTTGCTCCCCAGCCTGGGACCACCACACTGCTCTGGGACGTGGTTATCTCCTTGCACTAACACAGGCCAGGAAAGCTTACAGCCCAGTGCAGGCAGCAGCATCACTGACACCTTATGGGGCCACCACAGCAGCTGCCAGTGCAAGGACCACGGTTACTTGCTCCCTGCCCAGCCCTGTCTCAAGGAGGTGCTTGCTCAGCAGAGCCACATCTCCTCAGCAGCCAGCAGTCCTCCTCCCTGGCCAATGACTCCCACTCCAGCACCCCTCTCCTTGACAGCTGGAAGTAGTTTYCTCCTGTCCTGCAGCAACAGGAAACTCCCCCTGCCTTCACAAGGCTGCAAGCACTTAACCCCAAGAGCTGCCTCCATCCCACACCAGGCTCAGCATGAGCAGCACAGCTTTACATAAGCAGGCACAGCAGCTGTGCATGTGCAAGACAGCCATCCCCCACCCCACTCCCCAAGCCTGGTGGCTCTTCATCCCCTCCTCAGGGGGTCTAAGCCAGCTTCTGCCCCACATGCACACCCCACCTCAGGCCTGGCCAGAGCCTCCAGCTCCTCTAGTTTCAACAGAAATCCTGCTTTTCTCCTAAAACACGCACTGTTCATAGCTCTGGCACTAATGAACCTCCACTTCTGATGGACCACCTCTCCTTGCCTTCCTCCTATAGGTCTCCAATGCTCATACACGCAAACCCAACCAGCCTGACTTGCAGTGGCCCCACCTGCCAGTAGCATAGCCCTGCAGCCAGAGGGGATCAGCCTGGAGGCTGGCAGGAGCTCGTGCAGATGTGATGATCCTGGGTACAAGCCAAGGCTCTGACATGCTGGCAGGGTGAGGGAATGACCTGCCAGGTCTTTCAGCCCACAGAAAGATTAAGGGCTTGATGGGATGAGGCAGGAACATCCTGTCACTAGGAGGGATGTTTCTGAAACCAGTAGAAAGCACTGGAAGAACCAGATTGGAAGCAGCACCTAGCCAGGAGGACATGCTCTTTAGGACAGTGGCACCTGCCAAGGCAGTTTTCTCTTCACATCCCTCAAAGAGCCTCAGGCACCTTGCTTTTGCTAGGGAGTAGAGAGGCTCTGTAAACAGGGGGCTCCCAGAGCCATCTGGAAGAGGAGACCAACACCACAAGAGACTGTAGGGTTGTCCCAAGAGGATTGCAACCTGGCAGGCCAAGCCAGAGCACTTCCCTATAGGGAGCAAATTTCTCTGAGGGCTTTCCATAGATCCGTTATCTCTCAAAATACTACATCTGTCAAGGAGAAAGCTGAGAAAGAGTGAATGGAGACGTCCAACACTGGGCAAGAAAAGTAGAGCAAGGGAGGCTTTTACTGGAACAGACACAGTTGTTTCTGGAGCTGCGTTAGCTCACAGTTGGAAAGGAGTCTGGCCACACCACTGCGAACATCTCCTGCTCGCCTGCCCATAGGGACGAGACAGACACCGCCAGCCAACTGCAGCCAGCCTCATGCTGCTGCATTCAACATCTGTCCTAGAAGACAGCTGGAGAAGAGAAATTTGTGCCTCTGCTGGCCACCTTCCAGAGGCCAGGTGAAACCTCCAGAAGTGAAGAGCCTCTCCCTTGCTGCAGCACAAGACCGGCACTACCTAAAAATCACAAAGAAATGATAAATGGGGCAGATAAACACCCCATCAGCACTTCACTCTCCTTGTCAAGTCCTCCATTGTCTCTCCCAATTACCCTCAGAATTTAAATTTCTTATCTTACCCACCATCCATATGGAGAACGATTCCTTCAGCAGGAAAAAGAGGGGGGAAGGGAGGACCGAATACACACATCCATCCTCAAGCCACCTTTAGCTTGGATGGCCTGCCTTTCCTCCTTAGTTACTTCAGGTCTGCATATCTGCTCTGCAGTCAGCCCCAGCATCTTGTGGAGCTCAGAGCTATCCCTACAACTGGAACAGACCCAGCCACCTCCCCAGGTACCAGAAAGGCTCCCTGTGCAGACAGGGACTAAGCACTCCCTTGTGCTCCTGGGAGGTGGTAGAACCCCAACCAGCATGTCTAAGAGCTGCATCTAGTTACCAGCTGCTGATGTGCAGAGTGGCATCAACTGCACTGCTGAGACAGCCTCATCCCGGCAAGCCACAAGCAGTCACCACTTCCCCCAGGCTGCAGGCCACTGGCTGTGAGCCTTGGGCAGACTACATTGGTGTCCAGCAAGAGCTGCTCTGCTCCAGCTGGAAACATAGCTGATGGGAACATGACACAGGGCAGGCAAGGACAGCCTGCAAATGTGCACCCACAAGGCACTAACATCATCCATTAGTGCTCTCTGGACACACACTTCCAGCATCAGCAGCAGGCACTTCACCAAAGCCACCCACTTCCAGGGTCCTTCAGGGGACTGGGTTGAGGAGATGAGCATCCAAACGCTTGCATGCGGTAAGACCCAGGCAGCTGAGCCCACCACCAAGAAAACATTGCTGCAGTCGATGCAGTCGAATCAAGCACACACATCTCCTCAGGCAGCTATGGTAAGGGAGAGCTGGAGGATCAGCACATCCTCTCACACCATGTTGAGGAGCATGCAGAAGACAGGCACTGATCCATCCTGTTGCTTAGAAGGAGTGTTTTTAACAGACATCCATCCAATGCCTTGTATCCCTCTGGGCCTTGAGGCAGCTTATGCTACAGCTCATGGAGACATACCCATCTTGCAGACCACAGCAAACAAGCATTTCTCCTTTTCCCAGAGTGGAAGCAAGTTGTGCTGCTTTCCTTTGGGTTGAGCTAGCCAGGGGGAGCCAGTGCTGGTCACAGGTCAGGAAGTCACTTCTGATGGCATCTTGGTCCAGTTCACTCATTAGGTGTGATTTAGCAAGAATGGCTGCTCAGCAGGTACCTGGAGGAGCTAAGAGTATCTCCTGCCTGCTTTTCTCTGGCTAGGAGGAAACAGCTGGCTTGGGGACAGCTTGCTCAGGGCTGCTTGGCCAGCTATGCCAGCACTGAGTCACTGGAGTTTAGGAAGACACCATAACCATGAAGGTCTTGAGTGCTTCACAGCTCCAGGAAGCATAGAGATTGCCCAGAAAAAATAATCCTGGGAAGTCCTACCCGACAGCCCCAACAAACAGGCAACAAGTTATTAGGCACAGAAAATTTGTCACTGTCTCCAGCCTCCAATCCCAGGGAGGGTCTATCAGAGCTTAGCTGCCACAACATGAAGTTCAGGAGATTTTGCAGATGGGACTGTGAATTGAGTCCACAAAGACAGGATCCCCATTATCCAGCAGATACACCATGGTGGCCATTGCTTGGTGCTCCAGGGCTCAGCCAGGCTGTTGGCACCCAGGTGGTCACGTGCCCAGCAAACAGCAGCATCCCAACAGAAGGCAGTACTTGAGGAGCACAGCACCTGAGGCCCACCCCAGCAGATCTTCCCCACACTCCCAGTTCTGTAGGGCCAGCACCAGATCACAGCCACTGGGATCTGCCTCATGTCCATCCACAACAGCAGCCACCACCCAGGAGATCCAGCCTGCTCTGAGCCAGGCCAGGCAACAAACGAGAGGAAAAGGTTTTTTTGGAGCACTGACCTCTCCTTATATCAATGGGCTCTGCCTAAACTCATTGCTGGGAAGCCTCAGGGTCCTGCTGGGCTCTTGCACCACCACCACATAGCCATGATCCAGGACTGCTCCTTCCACCCACCACTCACTTGGACAGGTCCCAGCTTCAGAGGCCCACCTCCACCATCTCCTTGAAGCCCCCAGACAAGGCTGCTGCCAGCAGCAGCAACATGGATGCTCTGAGGGCACCTTGGGCAGCCCACCGCCCAGCTGTCAGTCCATGACCTGCTCCCTGCCTTGGAAGCATCTACCACATCTACCTCCTGGGCTCTAGGTACCCAACACATCAGCCTGGTCTCCTACAAGCACCGTGTGGTAACCACTACCAGCCTCACCCATGTTCTTATGAAACAATCCTGCATCCAGCCCCTGCTTTCCAGGGCAAGTCCTGCCCATAGCAGAGTCCTGCCCTCAGGGGTGCTGCCACAGCTGGAAGCATCTCTTTGCAGAAGAGCTCCAGGAGCATTGATAGCCCCTGGTGTCTCCTGCTGCCCACTCAGAGCCTGGCTTAGAGACACTCCAAAACAAGTGGTTTCACATCAGAGACGCAACACAGCCCAATGCCATCACACAGGCAATAGATGAAACTGTTCACCAGGTCCAAGCAGAACAAGACAAGCTGTATCATTGTCTCTATGCTTGTGTCAAGCTCTCCCCATCTTCCCAGGAGACCAACTCTGCACATCTTTGTGCCTCAGTCTTCCAAGAGCAAAGGCAGACCTGGGCCCCCATCTTTGATGACTTTTCCCCAACACCACTACCACACAGAGAAAAAAGTCTACTCCTCACTGCAAGAAGTGAGCCAGGACTCAGTTCCTTCAGTTAGAGCTGACCACAGCAGCCATCCTCCCTGCCAACCAGTCCCAGTCCAGACCATCTTCCCTCTTCCCAAGCTCCCAGTTTCCTATGCTGCTCCCATCTCTGCCAGGCTGCCAATTCCCTTCATTACAGCTCACAAGACCTGTGTCCTGCCTGTGATTTCAGGTTGCAAGAGAGAACTTGCTCCATTTCCAGTAACTGGAGAGGAAAGAGGTGAGATTAGACCCATGATTAAGGGCAGGGTCTGTCCCGATATGCAATTCTGGAACAAAGTGACCGGCAAGTGCTGTTGTCTAACGTGCCCGCTAGAATTTAGTCGTGTGCTATCACTATCACGTCACTCACCTCCCCCACCGTGTGCCAGGAGTGAGGTCAAGGTGTATTTCTGGTTGCCCTCAAAGGGGCATGGTTGGGGAGAAACCAGGTTTCTTTCATGCCAAGTGGCAGGGTTGTCTCTGCCCCAGCTCAACCAGGCTGCTCCCCTCCCACCAGCAGGACCTGGCTGAGCCTGGCTCAGCTGGGAGGAGTTGATGTAAGATGGTGCCATGCTGTGTGCGCCATGTCATGTGCTGCCAAGTTGGAGATGTGGGTTAGAAAGAAGGCCTGGTATCTCATTCCCCAGGCTCTGGTGGGTGGGTAGCGTGAGGCCCATGCACTGGGTTGCCAAGGAGATACAGGCTACAGAGATGGGCAGAAGCTTGCAAATCCCATGGTGCACCTTGGAGGAGAGATGGTTACCTTACCAGTCTTTCCAGACGTGGCTGCCATCATGCTTAACACTTCTAGGAATGGAGCTGTAGTACAGCCACTCCACTAGCTGCAATAAGGCATCACTAGGGTGTCCCATCTCCAGGGACAGTTCTGAGCTTCAGGGCTAGCCTGCGCTGGCATCATGGCTGGAGTTCACTAGGGACATCAAAGGAGGGATTTGAGAGGGTGGGAGGGAGGGAAGGCAGATGGGACAATCTTAAAGTCAGTGGAGGCCCCACAGGTAGAGGCTCTTAGCAGTGCAGGGTCAGGCCACAGTCACATCTACAGCAGCCTGGTGCCTGCTGGGAGCATCACTGTGGCACAGCAGTGCCGGGAGCAGCAGCCATCAGTCTCATCTGCGAGCAGCTTACCTATGGCTCCCAGTGCACGAGCCAAGGCCAGGCCAGCCTCGTGCCATCTTCTGCCCCTCATCACTCCTGCCAGCCCTCTGGGCAGCTCTTCAGGGAGGTTGCATAGGTGCATCACAGAGGGCGGTCACCTCCTCTTATGCTCGCTACCAGACTTGAACACAGAGCTGCGAGAGGACGAGCACTTCAGGTTTAAGTCTTTTGCGACAAGCTCTCAGTTTAGCTACAGCCTCCAACTTCATGCCTGCTTCAGGACTGATTGTATGGAGCTACTACAGCTCTGGCCATCCCCATGAACTTCCTCCAGCCAACACCAGTCTCAGGAGGAAGAACTGCAGCTGTCCTGGAGAACAACGCACATGTCCACCAGCCTGCCAGCAAGGCAAACCAGCCCCTACCAGTGAGAGCAGAGGGCTCAGCACACCAAGGCTAAGGTTACAGCTTTTAGCCCAGTTTGTGAGCAAAGTCATCTCACTGACTTGCTCCACCCTGCCTCAGCAAGGAAGAGGGCTCCAGCCTAGAGACCGGGCAGCTCAGAGCTGCCAGCCTGAGTAATGTTTAACTCCATAAAACTTTATTGGTAACATATACTGCGCCAGAATGTCTCCCTGCGAGGTCACCACCGGCTCAAGCACAATACAGCAAGGAGCAGCTGTAACTGCTCGGCCAGCCCAGCTGCTCTTTGGAAGAGAGCTAGGTCCGGCCATGGCCTGGAGGGGCTACACTGGCTCCCTAAGGCTTAAGGGCACGTCACCACTTATGGACCTCCTTAGGCAGGGAGTCCTACCTACACAGGGAGCTCCCTGGAGCCTCAGGGTCATTCTTCAGGCCAGAAGACCCTTTGAAAGCTAGTGGCTTGCCAACTGGAGGGCAGGAACTAAAACCCCAGAGGGAAAGGATCTGGCTGAAGGCCTCCTTGATACCCTCCATTTTAGGAGAGCAGAGTTTCTTTCCCCCATCATGCACCATAAAGTTCTGGTGTCTAACCCTTACACTCAGGGTCCCCATACTGTTACTGATGATCATACTTGAAGGAACTGCAGTAATGGTTTCACCTCCCTCAACCACCTCAGCCAGGGCAGAGGGTTTTTTTTTCCCCGGTCCTCCCTGCCAGAGCAATTCAACCGGCAACAGTCTTTGCCTCCATCACCCTACACACAAGGGAGAGGAAGACATCTGCTCTCCTGGGCCACCCAGGAGCAGATCACACTCCTGTAGTTGTGGGCACCATCAATAACTTTTGGAGAACACCAGCAAGCACAACCCTCCCAGTGAAGGACCAACCAGGCTCTGGAGGCCCTTGGAAGAACAAGCCAGTGCCTGGTCCTGCCCTGGGTCCCACGTACTTCTTGCCTACCCTGCAGGAGCTTCAGCCCAACACTAGCTCACCAGTAGAGGGGCAAAAGCAGCAGCGGCCTGCAGGTGTGTGAGGGGCAGGACAGACAAGCCTACACAGGCCAGGAGCTTGCATCCCCTCCACTGCCTCCATATTACATTTGGGAAACAAGCTTGGATTGAAGCTGGGCAGTTACAGTCAAGATGCTTGCAGGAAGCAAAAGGATGCCAAAGGGCCAACTGAGCTGACCATTGGTCAGGTGGACAAGGTGAGGGGACACAGCTCTTCTTCCTCTCAATTTAAGCAGGGTAGAGTGGAGCTAAACACCCTGCTTGGCAGAGCAGAGGTTAAGCCCTGATGCTCTGAGGTCTAAGCCCAGAGTCCCACTGCCCTAGTCCCCCATGGAACTACTGCAGGAGCAGAGACCAACGCAGGCAGAGCACAGCTGGCTGGTAACACCAAGCAGGGCAGGGACAGGGGCTCCAGGTTCTCCTGTACAAGTGCTCCAAACCAAGCACCTTAACCTGGAATTAGGACACCACTACTCTGTTTTGGCTTTACCTTTGCATTTCCATGGTCTCAGGGACTTCATGCTCAGCAGGGGTGTTGGCCTCAGTACCTTAAAGCATTCCAGTTTCAGACCAGTACAGGCATCCCTACACCTCCAGCTGTCAGCAAGCATACCCTGGGACACCAGGCAGCTGGTTGCATCACCACCAGCATTTCCAGAGGCTCATACACAGAGTGGCCCTCTCTAGCCTGCATCCAGGGTGGCTAACACCACTGTCCCATCAGAGTTCCTCACTGTGGCAAGGCTCTGATCACTCATCTCCTGCAGGACATCCTCCTCCAGCTTCAAAAGTATTTGAGTCACTTGGCCCAAGGGGGTCCCAGCTGAGCCCCTCAGCTTCAGCACCGAGCTAAGCCTGTTGCCTTCACTGTGACTTCAAGGAGGACATTTCGTAGCTATTTTACTTGCTGGCAGGTAGCATTTCCTCACAGCAGTCCCACAACACAGTTCTCTGGCCACGGGGACCAGCAAAGCCAGCCAGAAGTTGAGCCCTGACTTTCTCCCATCTGCCTGCCTCTCACAGGGAAGCAGGCTGGACCTGAAAGGTCAGAAATCATCATCCAGCTCTGACTGCTCTCGGCCACATAGACCTCTCCCCTGAGGTTTGCTCAGGGCTGGGCAGGCCCCCATGCACTTCAGCCAGGAGGAGGCTTTGCCCAGGAGCCAAGGTATGGAGACCACAGTCAAACCAGCCAAGCAGAGACCCATGGGAGCGAGCACCAGGGCAGGGGAGAGAGGAGACCCCAGTTCCTGGCACAGGATGCGGGGAGCAACTCACCTGAGCGTGAAGAGCAGCAGCAGCGGCAGCCGCTGCCGGGTACGTGAAGGCGGCATGGGGGATGGCAGGGGTTAGCTCTGTGGTGTACAGTGGGTAGGGAGCCCACGCTTCTGGGGATGCTGGAATAAGAGCTGCTCCAGTCAGGTCATCTAGACAGGAGGAGACAAGGTGACAGCATCTCAGTAGCTGGCCCCAACAGCCTGCTTCAGGGACAGGCTCTGGATTTCCAACCCCAAACTAAAGCTTTGCACTGCTATTTCAGTGAGGTATAAAATATAGCACCCCTGCAGCATCTCTGTGACCACTGCTCCTCGGGCCTCCCAGCCTTGCCAAGAGAGGCCAGGAACATGCTCCATCACTGCTCAGCACCCAACATAGGCTTTGGGCAAGCTGGTTCACACACACAGCACAGGGCTAGTGCCACAGGATGGAAGGACAGAAGACAGGGCTCTCAGCACCACGTTACAGGCTGCCCAACAAGCCTCAGCAGGGCAGCTCATCCCACCAGGCTACWCTGAGGGTGCATGGCACAGGACTAGTCCTTTCTGCTTCGCACCTAGGGATGGTTTAAAGGACTTATGATATCACTTGAGCTACCAAAACCAACTCTGCTCTCCCAACACTTCTAGTGTTGGCCAGAAGCCTTACCAGATGCCTGTTATTCTCCTGCAACCCTAACATGCTGGCCTTCCTGCACCAGGCAGATTTCAGCCAGAGCATACGTGGGTATGGTTTCCTTTCCACCCTGGCAGCATTCCCAGGGTTGGATATCTCCCGGGTTGGACTAGCCATGACCTCAAAGTTCCTCCCAGCATACTCACAGGGGTCCCGTGCAATGAAGTGTGCTCCCAAGGCAGGGTGGATATTGGTGGGGTTTGGCGTGGCCATCAGCTTGCTCTTGGCCATCTTTGTGTTGGCTTTAGCAAACTCTAACCGCAAGGTCTGGGGGTTCTCTGGGTCAAAGCGGATGCCCTGTCACAAAAGAAAGCACAGGAACCTCTTAGAGGTGAGGTTTCCAGTCCAAGCACAGGCTATGTCTATTCATGGAGCAAAGCCAACTGGGGAACCAAGGCCATCATGCTGCAGTCACATGCCCAGATTTTTTTCACCTCACTGCAACACTCAAGCTCCCACATGCTTGTATTTCTATGTTTAGCTGGCCTAGGACCACTGCTTCCAACATGAGGGACACAGTTTTTCTCCTTGGGTGCAGTTCACCAACCAGCATAGCAGTGATGGCTGCCAACACTGGTCAGGAAAGATCGTGTGCTGGAGCTGGGATAACCCTGTCTATACTGGAGCTCCTATCTGTGATGCTGCTACATCTACTGCCAGCCTGGGCAGAGACACTAGCACATGCCCCAGTTCCCAAGGCAAGGTCTACAGCAGAGCAGAATCAGATCAGCATGTCTTGCTCCCTAGATCCCACTAACTTCTGCAGGCCCACATGGGATGGAGATCATTTTGGGTATGCCTACCATGTTGACCATCCTCAAGTCTTTTTCTTGAGCTGCAGCAGTTTGGAAATGCTAGGAATGTGCTAAAGAGCCTGTACCAGACAGCTTTGGCCCTGCCTCATGCCCTGCCATGGAAACAGCAGCATGGGAAGGCTGGTTTCCTTCCTTTCTGAAGGGAGTACCTTCTGGCTGCAGAGGTCCTGGCAGGCCAGAGTCCAGGACAAGGACCCACTCTGCTGAACTGCCACACACTTTTCATCAGGGCATTTGGTGAGGCTTTAACAAGGCCACTAGCACCAAGCAAGCCCTACAGCCACATGACAGACCAGCTTTGCAATAAGCCTGCATCACTACCCACGTGCCCTGGTGAGCTTGACCTAGAGCCTCAAAAAGCTGATGCTAAACACAAGTTGAGCTCCACATGCCTCATTAAAGCATTACAGGGTGTCAACTGGGTATCGCCCTATGCCTGTATATGCTGGCGAACCACCTATGCCCCCACCACCTCTCTTCTCATCTGTTTGCTGGTTCCCCAGAGAAGACTTGCCTGCTTCAGGTACTCCAAGCCAAGCTCAAGTCAAGCTAGGATAAGCCCCCACCTCAGTGCTCAGTGCAGACAGCAGGAGGAAAAGCTCCTTGAAGAGTAGCTCTGGCCATCACCACACATAGGTAATCCACGCTCATTTGAACAAGAGGGGGTTCTCTCAGTCCGCAACTCTCCCCTATACAGGGGAGAGCACTTAATGGGTAAGGAACAGGATTCACAGCCTGGATCCTGTTATCAGAGGCCAACTGTTGAGTAAGGAGGTGCATGCCCACTTGAGAAAAGAAGTAGCTGTTCTTTCCCCACACCCTCAGAGGCCCTGCAGCAGTCTTCCAGTGGTCAGAAACTACACCTTACATTAAGCGTGGGACAGTTTGCATCCATTTGCTCAGGCTGATGTCAGCCTTAAACAGCTCTCCTGCTTCCCTGGAGGGATGCTGCAGGACCATTTAGCTTCCATACTCAAGGGCACAGCTGAGACACCCTGACCCCTCCTATGCTATGGACAAGCCAAGCATTACTCTAGTCCACAGCTCCAGGTCTAGCTACAGCAGGGTGTATCCCAGCCCTCCTGGCACGAGGTACTCACATTCAAGGCGTTCTTTGCTGCTTCAGCACCAGCTCGGCTGTCAAAGGTCACAAAACCAACTGGCTAAAAGAAATAATGCTGATTTCAGTTTGGAAGCCTCTTCCAGCTCCTCAGATTACCCTGCCACCCCCTCTGCCCCAGACAGCTTACAGCAAGCAGAAGAGACCATCTAAAAGTACAGAGGGCCTTCAAGCAGAGCTTGAAGGGTCTTGGGTCATTGGCCCGAGATTCCTGCTCTGTGTCTGCTCCCACCATACCAAAATGCTTTGGCATTCCTACACGTGGGGGCACTGCTCACCCTGGTAGCCCCCAGCAAGGGTACCCCTTGCCCACAGGGAAAATACTGCCTTGATTAGGGTGGGACTGGGGAAGGTTTCTGGCAGCACAGGGTTTGACGCTGAAGATCTCAGTCAGCCCATATGGCCCTGGGCAGCAATAGAAGATATGGAGCCATTCAGCACATACTGAGAGTTTGGGGCCACCAGGACAGTTGGGGTGAGCAGAACCCAGCTGTATACATGGTGCTGAACACAGACAATGCTTTACATAGTGAAATAGTATCTGCCCCCGCTCCCTTCCCGGCATGTCTGGTTATCTAGCAAGAGCCAAAAATACCCAAGCTGGAAGAAGGAGGTACCTGCTTTGAAGTTAGCTTGATCAGTGACCCTTCATAACCCTGCAGAAGGGAAGAAAGCAAGTCAGTGTCAGGTTCCTGAAGGAGCCAAGCTACAACCGAGACATGACGTGACAGCTCCAGGAGTTCCTGTAGCACCAAACCCTTCATAAGGCAGGGTTTGCAGCAGGAGTAGGTACATTAACATTTCTCTTCTTTCCCACTAAAAGAGAAGACTGAGATTAGATTAAGAGCGGAGCAGGTATCTTAGCTAGTCCATTCTGGCCCTTTGGGAAGAAATCCCATCTTCTAGCTCTTCATCAAGCTACTAAGATGAGCACCCTGCCTGGCTAGTACCTACAGAGCACAGAGCACCCTGTGCTGTAAGAGAGCAAACAAGGGAACCCCACTTACCCCAAGGACAGCCTATGTGGTGATCTAGTGAAGGATGGACAGTTAGGGGATCAGGACACATCCTCAAAGAAGGGCTGGTCCAGTTGGGCAGCAGGGCTCACCAAGCAGCCTTCATCGAGCTTAGAGACAGCATGATTTCAAAAACAGGCTCCAGGGGAGGTTACCCAGCTGAGCGCAAGCCATGGTATACCATGCTTCATACCAGGTTTCCCAAGCTTTCACAGAAGCCTACCTTCCTACTTCATCCTTGCTTCCCCTCTGACAGAGATCTTTGCTGCAAGGTTGGCCACAAGACAGCATCTTTCCCACCAAAGACCAAATCTGAAGACCTTCTTACCTTGAATGGTCGGAAGAGTAGGTAGAGCTCTCTGGGCTTGATATCCACAGGAAGGCCACTGACAAACAGCGTCCGTACCTAGGAGAGAGGTCAACGAGGTCTACTGAAAGGAGATGCTTAGTACCAAAGCAGTAGTACAGAGCACAGTTCAGAAGCTAGGTGCAGTAAGAGTAAGACACCTTGCACCAAAGGTGGCCTTGCAGGCACTAACCCTTCCCTACATTAGAGGAGCATTGTCCAGGATAAAATACACCCAGTCCTTTCCTCCCTGCTAAAAAGGATTTAGACCTTTACAAAAATTCAGTGTCTAGCAGAATAGTCTGGGTTGATTAGGGCATGGACACCAGCCCCACAGCCTGTCTGGACCTTGATGACTAAAACTTGAAAAGACTGCTAGAAGACCATACGCTGCCAAAAGCACTAACACAGAGTCTGACACATATCAAAGGTCCAGAAGAGACCAGTACAAACCCCAGTTGTCTCTCTAGCTCTTTCTACAGATCATACACTAGACCTCCTTTCCTTAGCCTATCCTGGCACTTTACTTCAGCCACTGATTCAAAGACAGCCCTCAGTTTTGCAAAATACCTCACTGCTATACTCACATCTTTTGACTTCTGCAAAAGCCCCAGAACATCATTAGGAGGATGATTTTTGGGTCCATCCCAGCTGCTTCACCAACACACATCAGACCCTTCAGAAGTTGCTCCCAAACCAGCTCTTACAGTGTTTGTTCTATTGTGCCCAGCCAAAAGCCAGCTGTGCAGCACCAAGTCCTTATAGGCTGCAGCCCTTTCCAAGCTGTAGAAGTCATGTACCAAGTCCAAATGTGCTCAGCATGTGTAAGCAAAAATACAGTACCAGAGGAAGATTTCAATAGGTAGTCTGTTGAAATTATCTGCAATAGTTCACATGAATAGCCAGGAAGAAGAAACAGTGCTGAAGGCTCATGGCCTGGGAGAACTCTGCTCAAGTCAGACAATCATAGCCACCTTCTCCCTGCACCGGGAGATGGTGGCCAGCAGCGTATTTCCATAGGGAGCAGCATGATGAAGCTGCCAAGACTTTTTGTAAATCAGCACAGAGCTGGAAAGGGAAGTTATGCACAGAGGTCACCAAGACACTAGTCATCATTAACAAGGACCAGGAGACTGCAAGCACCGCTTGGCCAGCACTGACAGATAGGTGAGGGAAGACAGAAGACTATGGGAATGAGATGGAACTCTGTGTTCCTTGCTTTTCATTGCATGGGGATGCCACCCACCAAGCCAGACTCAAACAAGCCACGAGAAGCTCATGGGACAGCACTGATACCCAAATGCTCAGAATGGCACCAAACAATGCCAGATGCTTTTGAGCTGCGAAACATGCAACAGGACCAGGAGCCCTAAGCCAGAGCCCATCTCCTGGCCTGCTTCCAGTCTGGAGTGACCCCATTACATTTGCAGGGCAGAAGCACTTTGCTCCCACATTTTAGTTTTTGCTCGGCCATTTCCCCTTTCCCAGACAAACTGGGTTGTATCTGACACCTTGTTAAACCTCTTTTGCCACCAAAGCAAGCAGCACATGCTTGCCCTGCTCCTGGGCCAGAGACAGTGGCCACCTGAAAACACAGGAGCATGTGACAGAGCCTCTGCACCCTGTAACTCTTTGGGGGCAGCCAGATTCAGACTCCTCTAAGCAGGAAAGTTTCTCCTATTTACAGGAGAAAACACACACCTCCTTGAGCTCCTGTGTCCAAGACAGTCCTGCCAGGGCAGAGAGATATCCTTCACATCAACTCAGGGGGCAGCTTAAGCCCTCCAGGATGGACTGCGATCATGAAAGTCTTGGGGTCCTCTGCCCCTCTTGCTTTCCATGCATGCTCACCTGGTGAACACCCCAGT
The DNA here is from genome assembly GCA_035582835.1 of Phoebastria nigripes. Lineage (NCBI taxonomy): Eukaryota > Metazoa > Chordata > Aves > Procellariiformes > Diomedeidae > Phoebastria > Phoebastria nigripes. The sequence continues at coordinate 397,856 of JAYKAV010002801.1, forward strand.
GGGCTGCTACCACCCCCAATTAGTGTACAGAGCCCTTCTCCAGCCTAGCATATCTCAAGACTGCATCACTCCAGGGCCACCTCATGTCCCAACAGAGCAGGCAATGGCACTGTCTTGGCTTGCTGGCTGCCTCAAAGACTTTGGCGCTTGCACTTCAGCGTGAGCTACATGGAGCGCCTGCAGTGCATTCCCAGAAGACACATGGCCATCTCTTGCAAGGGAGGACTGTGCAGAGTGTGGTAGCACACATGTGCCTCAGCCATGTGAAAGCACCATCCCTTTTCGATATTTCAGGATCTGAGTGTGCTCAGACCCCAGAATGGATGTTTCTTCCAAGCAGATAGAAATCTGCATCCCTGTTGGGTCTCTAAATGGTACCGTGATGCGTCACTCAGTAAGTCCTTGCGACAGGCGTGACAGAATGGAAGATGTACACTTGCTCAGGGAAGGGGAAGTCAGCTACTCAGAGCCCTTACAACAACCTGAACAGAGCAACACAAGTGCCTAGGAAAGATCTTTGTCAAAGGTAACAAGCTCTTAATGCCAGCCCCATAAGTTGCTGCCAAGGATGGGAGCAAGAGACCTTCTCTCACAGGCCAAAAGCTTCCCTTGGCCTCCAGGTCCAGTCTGTCACCATACACAGCATTGGAAAGGGGATCCCAGCCAACCCACAGCACCCACCAAGGGCTGGCATCACCCCAAAGAAAGCCTGGGCAATCCCAAATGCCACCAGCCAACATCTTCAAACAAGGTTTCCCCAAGGGTCTCAAGACAGACTAAGGAAGGTCCCTGCTCAGAAGATCTTGTTAGAAGCAATGAGACCAAGTGGTTGGTTTTCTGAGATCTCTGCAATTCACCACATCCATAAGTGATCTAGAAAAGGGTAAGGGGAAAGTGAGACCAAGTTATTCAGGGAAGAGAGGGTGAGGCTGGTGAGAGACCCGAGCGATACAGTCAAGGGACAGAGTGAGGTAAGCCAGAGGGAGATCGCTTCTGAGACCAGGTGTAAACATGGGATCAGCAGCAATCAGAAAGCAAAGGAGATCTGGGTTATCCCACAGGAGAAAAGCAGGAGGCAACTTGCCATTCTGAGCATCTTGTGCACTGTGGGCAGCCCTGGTCCAGCCCCCTCCCCCTGCTCCCCAAAAGAGGAAACTGTAGATGAGGACAACAGGGTCTGCACGAGCATTTTCCAGTGGATTAACTGAACTGGGACTCTCCAGTCACCTCTTCACAGCTCAAGTCCTGCAGACTTTGAGAGGCCATTAAGACCACCCAGAGCTGATGAATCCAGGCTTCCAGCCCTTGCACTCAACAGGCCAAGACAGGGTAGGCTTCTGCTTAAATATATTTGCCCTGCTTCAACTCCCTGCCACCAAATGCCAGATCCATGTAGATATTCAGCCTCCCCACAGAGCAGCTGGAAAAGCCACAGGACAAATTAAAAAAAAACATCCAGGGCTAGATCAGGAGCTGCCTGGGCCAAACTGCATGTTCAGCAGGAGCTTGGAAAAGATACAGCAGAAGCAGATCTCCAGGAATACCTTGTTCTTATGCTTGCTCTTAGACTCTGCTACCAACCACTCRTGATGAGATACCAGGTGAGAGCAACCTCATCTCGCCCAGGACAACTGATCTTAACTGGACACACACATACAGAGAGAAGTGGGGCAGGGAGCAGCTCTCACTTAGGACAGCCCAGCAGGGTCATGCTGCTGGAGGCCCTGCAGAAAACGCTTTCCCTTCCCCATCCCTACCCCCTCTGGGGATGTCCCCAGTCCAAACACCTGGCAGAGATGGAGGAGAGCCACAGAAAACTAGATTTGTGCCAGGAGGGACAAGACCATATAGGCCATCTCTTAGAGAGGGAGGATCCCAGCACAGCTTCCCACACAGGAGGAGGGAGGGACAAGGACAAACCCATTTAGTGCTCAAGTCCTTGGTGGCTCTAAAGCAGTCCTTACACAGCTATGTCTCCCAGAAGAGACACACCTAGTGTGAGCACAGCCAGGTACTTAGCACCAAGGCTTTAAAGAAGCCAGGCAGCAACACCTGCCTCTTCCTACCACAGCTCCAGCACTGCCAGGAGGTCAGCATGGGTCTTATACATCCACATCTCCTGGCCATGTCTGCTTTCAAATAAGAGCTCCTGAAAGGAAGTCCCAAGCAGAGCCAGACACTGCCCTGCAGCCCAGCAAGGGTCAAGTTATGTCAGAAATGTTAGATACAAAGGCAAAAGTACCCACCGCCAGCAAGGCTGCTCTGGTAGGTCTCCAGTGCTGGGCTTTTGTTAAGAGACTGCTCTGAATCCTCCCAGAAGCCAGCAAGGCTGACCCTCCCCTTCTGTAAGATCAGACCTTTAGCTGCATTACCCACAGCCCTGCTTTTGCACAGCTGTGGCCACTCCAGCCCCCCAAAATTGGCTGGCTCCTGGGGCCATGCTCCCAGCACCTGGATCATACAAGCCTTTACCACCAATGGTTAGGAGACATCCGAGGACAGCTATCACAGGAACGTGCTCTAGTGCCTCATCCACATCATGCCACTAGACGTCCCCCCCTCTCCAGGAAGCCACCCCCAGCTACATGCCGTTTTTTCCTGGAGACAAGCCATCTCCCACTCATTCACACCAGTATGTCCACCGAGCTTTCTTCCTATGCCACCAGCAGAAGGGAGCCCCACACCATCCTGCTGAGGACAGGGACACGCTCTGCTGCGGCATCCCAAAGGCAGTCCCCACTCCAGGCAGCCACCCTGAGGTCCCAGCAGCTCAGGCACATGGGCTACAGCTCTTCCCATGGGACAGCATCCCAGTGGGGTGCCTCTGAGGCACCCGGGGCACCGGCAGAGCTGCAGGGGGCATACAGAGCCCCGGCCACCATGATGCAGCACAGACCACTTGACATGAGGCCGCTGGAACACAGCGAGGCTGCCGGCTGCCCTGGGAGCCAGGACTTATAAGGCACAGCAGCAAAAGGCAGGGAGGCAAGCTTGTAAAACAGGGCTGCAGGGAGGGAAACGCTCAGGAGCCCAGCTGCAGGGCTTAAAAATGGGACAGCACCCTCATCTCACTGCCCCATATGGGACACAGGGCTGCAGGGTTCCTGCCACTGTGCCAGGTGGACCCAGCCCTGGGCAGTTTTGCTCCTCAGCACATCAAACTCCCAGGAAACACAGTGGAGGGGAAAACTGGGAGAGAGAGATGGCTGGTCTGTGCTAGGGACAGCCTGGCAGGAAAGCAGGGCAGCCTTAACACCATGGAGCATGCCTCCCAAGGGGAAGGGGCTTGCTAACAGGCTCCTTCACTGCTCCGTGCCTCAGTTTCCCCCCCACCAGCAGGGCTGAACAGCAGAGAAGCTGCAAGAGGTGGCTGCCTGCTTGAATTCCAGCACTGGCAGAGCTCCGATGTCCTCAGACAGCTCATGGGGCCGGCAGGCAGGGTAGCACTGAGCCCCAGAGCAGGATCAGACCAGGAGCTGCTCCAGCCAGGAAGCCCCAAGCAGCCCGATACCCCGCAGGGTATCCCCCACACACCAGAAAGATGTTCACCCATCCCCAGAGGGGAAAGAGGGCCTTGAACCTCCCCCAGCACTTGAAGCAAGGAGGGCTTCAAGCGTTTTCCTCTGAAGTTAGCCTTTTGTACAAGAGGCATCCAAGGACCAACATCCTGCTCGCCCAGAGGGGAGGAAGGCAGGCTGACCACAAGCAAGCCCAAGTGCACAAGCATTTTGTCCCCAAGACTGGGGCATTTCATATGTGACACTACTTATAGCTGAATCGGCCCCTCCCCAGCATTGCTTTTCCCCCATGTCAGGCAGGGGGATGTCAACAGGGCTCAGGCACCCCTGCGGTCAGGGCAGGAAGGCATTCAAGTGAGAGGGAAGCAGGGAGAGGCACCAGCCCCTGGCCGGGGGAGCAGGAAGCACATGGCAGCTGATAAGTCCAGGCACAACAGGGCAGCACCCAAGAATAGTCCGCAGCCCTGGCAGAGGAAATGCTGCTGGTGCAGCCCTGCAATGGAGACCCCCTGCCCCTGCTCCCTGCTATTGAGTCCCATCCCCTGTGTCTCTGCAGCATCTCATGGAAAGGATGGCACCCAGGGGGGCTTGGGCCACAGCAGAAGTTCAAAGCTGTTGAAACATTTGGGGAGGCCAGCCCCGCAACTCCCATGAGATTACTGTCCCAACGGGGCAGTTCCCCATCTCAGGGAGATGCTGGTTGAGCATCCTCAGGATGCCATCGCAGCCTTCCACCTTGCCAAGAGGTCTGCTAAGCTAGAGGAGACATGCACAAGTATCACAGCCAACACGCTGAAGGATGCTCACATCCATGCTTGCACTACCCAGCCCACTGCACTAAGCCCCTGGCTCCAGAGACTCAGCAGCACATCTGCCACCCTCGGATGTTCGGGGACCTACAGGCACCTTTCACCAGTGGCTGGAGCCATGGACCTTACCCACGGGGACAGCTCTCACACCAGGTAAACCTGCTGCAGAACAGCTCCTCCTGCACGCATCCAGGCATTTGTTCTCCTGGCAGGAGACAGAGGTGAGACAAGTTCCTGCCAGCCTCTGCCTTAAGCAGAGGACATTGGTCTGGATGCAGGACCCTCACAAGGTACGTTCTCCCCTCAGGTCCTTAAGCAAGTACATCTGTCTCTGCTTTGCCCTGCCACAAGGCGATTCCTGGGCACTTTTCAGTCCTATACCTCCTCTGCCCACAGAGCCAGGACACATCCAGAGAGGGACATGAATCTCTCCTCAGATCAACCCGATTCGGGGCAGCACACTAATCGTCATGCCACAGCCCCACGGAGCATGCCTGGTATCTCCACGGCCCAACAGCAAGCAAGTCTTCCACAAAACCGAAGTGATGGCGAGCTGAAAGTTTGCAGCAGCTCTCCACTGTTGACAGTGGTTATGAGAGCGTCACCCCAATCACAGGGAGACCTTTGGGGACACCAGTAGAATAAGCACCCACAGGACTAAGCTACCACTGCATCAGTCCAGCTCTTGGCAAGACAGGGCCACTAGGCAGTGCGGAGGGGCTGCGCTATCCAAAAATGGACTAGAAATGCCAACCCTAATCAGCATCATGCCCTGATCTCCCTCTGCACCACAGGGCACTCTCCCCATAAGACCCCAGGCAGGCACCCAGCCCGTACAATATAGAGGGCAAGGCAGAGGTAAGACCACCAGCCCAGAAGGAGAGCTGGGAAGAGAACGTAGCAAGAATGGGTACGACACAGCCCAAGCTTTAAGGCCCCCACTAGAAACAGGTCATGTCCCAGCCAGCTCCTCACCAGCATCCTACTGCAGGCAGGGAAACCCTGGGAAGTGAAGTTTCCTTCCCTCCTCCAGTATCTCCCAGAGGAGCTGGGTGCTCTCTCCAAGTCCATAGCTTTCTCTGCACTTCGAGCCACTGCTATAGATGACGCAGGGGAGTCACACTTTCAGACAGACACTGGCCTCCTGCCCTTGCAAGCAGATGGGAGGGACACACATCCCCAGGCCAATAGCTTCTGACACACAGCTATGTACCAAGACCTGACCCCACACTAATGCAAGAACCCATCACCACGTCCTTTGCAGCACAGGAGGGAATGTACCATCCCAAAGTAGGAGGTGCAACATTTCCATAGCCTCTTCTGGGCTATGCAGCAGGGCTGGAGATCCTCCACATGGGTAAGACTGCCCTACTGAGTCTTTTCCAGCAACCACAGCCTGCAGCCAGGTAAGCTTGGGCTCAGTGATCAAGGAGAGCAACATGCAAGGCCAGCACATGCAGTCCCATGCAACCGTCCTCTAGAAAAACCCATCCCAGCAGCCACCAGACTGGCTGGAGGCAGGATCTCATATCTATGCTCTGCCACCCTGCCCTACCACAGGATAACAATTGGCCAGTTGGGCTTGAGACTGTTCCTTCCCATAGGGCACACAGCAGAGGTCAACATCTTGTCCCTGTCCACAGGACTAGGTGCAGGAGATGATATTCACTAGATAGATAGACAGAGCAAGCCTCAGCACCATCCCTGCTCCCGTCTCCAAGCAAAAGCCAGTAGGTGAGCCCTGGGGCCAAAGAAAGCCTCACCACCCCAGACACACCAAGAAGAGCCCAGACCTTGTGTAAGCCTCTAGCTCCACACTCACCTGCCATCCAGCCATCATCCAAAGCATCAAAACACCCCTCTCTGTTGGGGCTGAACTAAGGAGGACAGCAGGCCCTGGGACAGGCAGCCTCTCAACCACACCATGACCCTGCGGTGCAGTGGTCAAAGTGTCCTTGCCAAGCCCGCAGCATCCACTTCTGCCATGCCAAGGGCAGGGTCACCTGGCTGGTACCACTGCCTGCCCCAGGGTCCCTCCTCATCAGACACGCTGGGCTGGCTCAGGATCACAGCTATGCTGACACACCTCAGTATGGCCCAGGTTCAGCAGCTCCAGTGCTGGGGCTGCATCCCACTGCCCTGCTCCCTCACCAGGTCCAACTTCACAGCGCTGGGCATGCAGGAGGAATTCAGTTTCAGCTATCCCACATGGCACATGGGTCTTTTAAAACACAAATTAATTCGTTCCACTTACAGCCTCTGCCACATGAGCCATCCTCATGTAATGGTGGCTGTTGCTGCAGAAGGTACTTTCCTGCTCCAGGGGTGGCCTATGATGTACAGGCATCCCTGGGAACATGCTTTTGAGACTGCTTATCTCCAGATCTGAGAAGGCTACTGGGTCCCAGCTAGGGCCTGGTACTCCTGGAGAGAAGGTGCTGAGCACTGTAGGTGAGATGCTGACCACCTCGCTTCCACACTCATGCCCTGGTGATGCTTCAAGCCGAAGCCTTTACTTCAGGCACTCAGAGGTCCAGGACAGGCAGAAGCATTGCTCCGTGATCCAAGTAGCAAAGTCTTCATGACTTGGCGTAGCTAAGACCAGCAAGCCCAAAGGATCTTTTGGCTCCAAAAGCCTTCCATACCAGTTCCAGCAAGAGTCATACTTGACTTCCCATAGTGCCAGTTCCTCTAGCAGAGGCATGAGGAAGGACATCAAAGCCTGAATAACTCTTAGCTACCTTCCAGACATCTCCAAGGGCATCCTTCCTACTTTGGTGAGGGGAAAGCAGAGTCCCTTGCTAGCAAGGGAGCATTTGAGTTTGGCCCTTCATAACTTCTGCAGGCACCACCAGAAACCCCTTCATTTCGAGGCCAAGTAGGGAAAGCTCTGCTCAGCAACTTCTCAGATTAGCCAAGGAGGAAGACTCATTTCTGAAGCTGGGTCTTGTTTACTAGACCAGCTACACAGCCAGGTAGCAGGAGGAAGAACAGTTACCCCACCATGGGGACTAGTTGGGATATTGATGCTCAAAGCAACTTAGACTCATGTCTAAGAAACTTAGATTTGAAAGAGCAAGAAAGGAGAAGGAAGCTCTTTTACAGGGTATTTACAGAGGCACCAGGACATGAGGAGATAACGGGGAGATTCCCACATCCCTCCCCCAGTAAGAGCAACTCATTGATAGACCAAGAGGAGGTCTGGGAACACACCAGTTCCCAGAACCTCTGCATGCATGGTGACTTCAGGGTTATTTGCTCAGCCAACAATCTGTCACTAACAGAAGGCTGCATCTAACATTGAAGAGACTTTTATGAAGCATGAAAACGGCTCTGAAGCACCATCCTGGTTCAGCCAGACCAAGTACAAGAAGATTAGCAAGTGGTGACCATAACTACTGCTACAAAGAACTTGAGGGTGTAAAGAGCAGCATCACAGAGTCATTTGACTTCAGAAATTATATTAACCTTATTTGTTTCAAGTCAGAGAGCTAGAATCTATGCATGCAAGAGGTATCTAGGTCCACTCAAGCAGAGATTACAGAAATCAAGAGATGCCTGGCACCAGTCCATGAAGTGCTACAGACATCCAGTACGGAACACAGGCTGCTCACCAGTGGCATTCCCGGGTGGTTCTGGCAGCCCCGGCATGCAACAGCTAAGAAAGGCCAGGGATGAAGTACTCACCACCAAGAAAGCTGTCTGGGAGCTGAGAGCCTTCTGCCTCCCCCAACGGGGCATTTTCTAACTCTAATGGGTAACACCACAGCCTTGCCGTGGACCAACAGGGAAGATGATCCTTTCCTAGCAGAACTTAGCCAGGTAGCTTCTCCTGGTCCTCATCTGGGCTCCATGCTCACCCAGCACAGCCTCACGTTTGATGCTTTCCACATTCAGCAGTCCACAGTGTCCAAGCTCTACCACGACAGCAGCAGCCACCACCCATGGAGCTGCAAGCAGGCCCTTGAGACCGGCCACTCTGTCATTCAGAGGGAAGGGGCCAAAAGGACACATGGGATAATCACAAACTTCAGCCACCTGCTTTGGGCATCTAGACAGCCAGCTCCAGATTTCCCCCGCTCCCTATGGACCCACAACTTTTCAGTGACCTGGGAGAGCAAGGATGAACTTCCAGAGTAGAAGCAACACTTCTGCGTCAGACACCCAAGACAGCAGGGTGAACACATGGGGTCCTTACTGCAACACAGCCACGAACATGACACGCAGTGTCCATGGTAAGCTCCTCTGGCTGCCAGAAAAAGCTCTGCCTGCAATGGGGGTGTGTAGCACCTAGGCAGCTGTCTGTCTTGCACTACCCCTTGGGAGCACCAGGACATATGCTGTCACGCAGATTGGCAGCTGCCTAGAAAACTAAACAGAAGATAGCAGCAAGTGGGGAGGGATCAAGTTTGGGGAGGTGTCTGGTGAGGAACAGCAGGGACTGACATTAGGCCCTGTTTGTTTAACATTCCTGTTAATGACCTCGAGAGGAGCAAGAGGCATTCCTGTCCTCTGCGTGTCACCAGGCAGGAAGGGGCTGCAAGATCCAGGGGCTTGCAGATAAGATAAAGGGAAAGGCTGAATTTGGGAGCTTCTCCCCGCCGTATCTGGGGCACATGGCACCCTTCTAGCAAACGCTCAGGGAGGCAGCGAAGGAGGCTCACGGGGAGGGGGAAAATGGAGGAGAGTCCGCAGTGCCAGGATCTGGCAGCATTATCCATGCAGTGTGGGAAGATATTCCAGCACACCCTCCTGTGTGTGTTGGGACTGAAGGATTTCACTTTGCACTAAACGTATTTATTGCTCTGTACCAAGGAGAGCTCTGGGCAAGAATTTGGGTGGGATGTGAGATTAAGCCCCCCAGACCATGCCAGGACCCTGAACACAAGGTCACTCCTTGTGCCACCATTAGCTGCTTCTGTGGTGAGGAATGGCTCCTGGTAAGCCAGGAGGTCATACAGGAAAAACAAGCATTCAGAGGGCTCCCACAGGCTCAGAGTGGCCATCACAGAGCCCAACCAGCAGCTCATCACCCACAGCATTATTTGTGATGGATCCTTGTGGAGAGAGGGCTTTCCAACAGCAGCCCCACCGTGGATGGGGACACGCCCCACCAGTCCCAGCCCACCACCTCCCAAGCATCCTCAGCCACCTCCAGGGTGGTCAGTTCTTTGCTGCACCCCTGGGTGCAGAGTGACAAATGCACCCAGCGAGGCTGCAGACCATCTAGCAGGGTAGACTGGACCATCCCCCTCCCCACACATACCCGGAGGCAGTACAATGGAGAGCGGGGGCCACTTCTGTTCAACCCCTGCCCCGTTCCCCAGGGATGCAATCTTTAACTCGGTTTTCCAGCCACCAAGCATCACTCCGGGGAGGACCAGCCTCCCCAAAGGGCTAGGATTTCCAGGCTTCTAAAATGCAATAGCTTCCAGTACCCACTTTGCCAAACCACCACCCGGCAGCAGGGAACAGGCCGGCTCTGCCCCAGCACCAGGAGCTCACCTTGCTACAACCCACAAGGCACCAGCCCAGCTGGAGCGACACCCACTGGGATGCACCAAGCAGCATCAACCTTGGGGAGCTTTGCAGGCCAGTGAATAATTGGATCAAGGAGCCGCATTGAATCTTCTGCGCATGCATGCACGCACAGCCCGCAAAACCCCCTAGTACCGAGCCTCCCCGTAACAGGAAAGCGGCACAGGGCCCCAGGTGCTCTGTCTCTCTGCACACCCACACCAGTGCCACCCAGTGAGGCTGGGACATGTCACCACCAGCATCACATCCACGTCCCATTGCATCACCTAAGCCCTGCTCTGCGCAGGGGAGAGAAACGCTACGGCCACCGCTTGCCAATCCATTCTACCCCATCACCCGGGTCCCCCCACGCCGGGGTTGAAGACCAGCGGGCACAATGGCCCCAAGACAGCTGGTGCACAGGGACCATCCAGCCCCAGTGGGTGGCGGAACAAGCCAGGCGCCATGTTGCGGTGGCGCGAGCGCACGGCACGCTGGAGGAGAGCAAGGGGAGGGGGCAGAGCACCTCCCCAGTCCCAAGGGCCAGGCACGGAGGACTGCAGCAAAATGCCCGAGGCCAGGTGTTTTCCAGCACCCTCTCCAAGATGGGGGGCAGCTGGCGACCCACTGCGCCAACACCTGCTCGAGGGGTGCGACAAGAGAGGCACTGCACTAGCAGCGATGCTACCACCCAGCCAGCAGCTCTGACAGCCGGAGGGCAAACATGCAGGGCTGCAAGCTCGGCTTCGGCATGTGGCTACAGACAAGCAATTACAATCCCGTCCCCTTACAATCTCTCCCAGCACAGAATCCAGCAGCATCCAGGCTCTGGTTTGCAATGGCCGTCCAGGGGAAGGGGACTGCTGGCAGGGTGGCTCACAGCCCTCCAGCCCCACCCAGGCTCCCTGCCGGGGAGCAGGGCAAGGTCTCCACCACCGTGGTCCAAGTATGTCCCTAGCAGCCCACATGGGCAGAGCACTGCCTGGATGCAGAAGCCTGGTGCCCTCCAGCCGCAGGGGCTTGGGAACAGGACACCATGCCCACGGGCACTGGCTATGCTGGAGGGAGCAAGGACCTGCCAGTCCCCTGCACCGCGGAGCTACAGGGACACTGGGCTGACGAGGGGGCTCTCTCAGCCGGCAGCCAGGGCTTGCCCTGCCTGGCCCCCAGCCCCGATCCAGCCCCTACCCCCTTCCCCGGGATGGCCCGTGGGGCTCCAGCCCCGAGAGCCGCTCCCAGCACCCTGCCCGGGGTGCTCCAGCCCCGGCGCCCCGACTCCTCCGTACGCCAGCTCCCACGGCCCACCGTCGGCTCCCCAGCCCAGGGCAGCCCCGGCATCCCGCCTCAGGTCCCCCGACGACCCAGGGGTCCAGCCCCGACGCCGTTGTCCTTGGTTCCCCGACTACGGCACTGCGCTCCGTCCCCGGCGCCCCATCCCCAGTTCCGCATCCCCACCACCCCATCCCCAGTTCCCCAACGCCGCCATGCTCCATCCACTGTCCCCCGACGCCCCGGTACACCACCCTCGCCTCCCCATCCCCGGTTCCCCGCCGCCGTCGCGCTCCATCCCCGGTTCCCCGAAGCCCCGGTACTCCAGCCCCGCCGTGCCCCGTCCCCGGTTCCCCATCCCGGTGCCCACCTCCTCCTCGACGTTGCCGCTGGTGTGCTCGGTGTCCTTGTTGAGGTTGCTCATGGTGGGGTGCCGGGGTAGGGGGGCGGGGTAGGGTAGGGTAGTGCCGGCTGCTCCGGAGCTTCGCGGGGCCGGGCCGGGAGCGGGGTGCCAGTGCGGTGCCGGCGCGCGGGGACGGTGCGGGGCGGCGCTGCCCTCCCGGCTCACATGCGGCGTCCCGGGACCGCGCCGCTGTTAAGGACTGGGCCGGGCGTAGCGGGGCCGAGCGGAGCGCAACAAGCCGCAGCTGCGGGGCAGACGCGCCCCAGCCCCAGCCCC
>JAYKAV010002801.1:409722-438460 GCA_035582835.1 Phoebastria nigripes
CCCGCCCCCGCCCCGCCTGCCCGGGGCCGCCCCCGGGCCGCCCGCCGCCAATCCCGGCCCGGCCCGCCCCCTCCGAGGGGGTGCGGGGCTTTTTTTTTGTTGTTGGTCTCGAGTTGTTGTGGGTTGTTTTTTTTTTTTTCCTCTTTTCCACGAAAAACTTTCTCAACTTTGATGAACTTTCGGGCTTCGACTTTCTTAAAGGGCCCGCCGGCCTCTCCGCCCGCAGCAGGGCCGGGCTGCTCCCTCCCGGGCATCCCCGGGGCGGGGGAGACATGGCTGAACCCCACGGGGGTCAGAGCGCCCCGGGACTGCAGCCCCACAGCCCTCGGACGGCAACTCTGTAACCCCCTGACGAAAGCCCCGAGCCCCAGGAACAGCAGCCCCAGGAGCTCAGGACATGGGTCCCGTAACCCCAGGACAGTGGCCCCACATCTCCCAGGACAGTAGCCCTGTGAGCCTGGGACAGCGGCCCCATATCCCCCAGGACAGTGTCCCTGAGACCCCAGGAGAGCGGCCCCAAATCCCCTACAACAGCAACCCCCGGTTCCCCGGGGACAGCAGCCCAATTCCTCCTGCCAGAGCAGCCCCGCATCCCCGCAGACAGCTGGTGGGTGCCAGGAGCACAGCCCTGCTCTCAGGCCTGGGAGGAGGAACAGGGCTGAGGCATGTCCATCTTCTTGCCCTTCTCCCTGCCCGCACCAGTGCCTTACCAGCCTTGTCCTAACAAAGCGGGCAGGGAGCTTGGCACGGGTTGGAGCCAGGCGCTGGCAGGATTCCCAGCTCCCCCATGTGGCGGTGTGCCAGCCCACACAGAGATCTCCACCGTGCCCAGGGAGCAGCCCGACCCATTCCCATCTCCACTATGGCAGTTGGAGAGGATGAAGAGGGTCCTGCCTTCTTCCAGGCCTTCGTGCAAAAGGGCAGCCCGCAGTTGGGGCTGTGTAATGGGAGCCGAAAATGGGGTATGTGGCTTGTTCCTGCACGCTGCATCCCACAGCTTGGTCCCTGTGCGAGGCAAATGTGTAAAACCCCAAGGGTTCAGGGTCAACCCACCAACTGGAAAATGTTCAGGGATTAGCTTAACCAGCATTGCTTGTACCCAGTCCTCACTACTTCCTCAGCACCAAGGCTGGGTGAAAGTGAGGGGAAACATCAGCCCTACCCTGCCCTGGTGGTCCCATAGCCCCTCCTGAGCTACAAAAGCAATGTGTGCTCACAGTCCTTGGCTTGCCAGGGTTAGCCCTGGCTGGAGGATGCTCTAATGCACCCACGGCCTGTGCTGTCCCAACTTCACTGAATGGCACTTCAAAATCAAACTGAGTCCACAACTGGCTCTGAGCAACCATTTGCTTCCAGCAGTAGCTCAGGGATAATGTTTTGCTCATGTGCATGTTGTGAAGACGTGTGAGCCTGGCTGGGGGCAATCACAGCTGATTTCTCCACTGACACCTGGGTTTACTGCCCTGTTCAAGCCCCAGCCTCTGACTTGCTTTGCCACCTGGTTATGCAGAGGCTCCCCATGAAGATTTAACTCTAAACTCAGCTGTCCCCATGTACAAGCATCATCCAGCACAACCCAAGGAGCTCCGGGTCCAGCACCATCACTGAGGTGGTTCCCATAGTCAAGCAAGTGCCTGCAGGGCCATGTGGCTTCATCACAGGAGGTGTGTTGGAGGGGAGGAAACATCCTCCTGGGAGCGTCGGCTTTGCATTTCCTTGCTTTCTAGGTTAGGGCTTTTAGCAGCAGCAGCTGTTTGCATGCAGCACTGTGGATTTGGATATTGAGTTCTCATACAGAGAGCAGAAAAGCGACTGTTTCTTTTTGTAAGGCTGTGTAACAAGCCACTAAGCCAGAGAGCCCAATCCCTGCCAGGTCCTGCAAGAGGGGAGGAAAAAAAACATTTTTTAATTAAAAAAACCAATTATTTACAATGTTGTCCTACAGGGTGTTTTTTTTGGAGACTTTTCACACAAAGAATACACCCAGCCCTGCCGAACCACAGTGAGAGCCCCCAATCCACCCACAGAGCTCGGCACGGACGGATTCCTCAGCAGAACAAGGGCTTTCTCCAGTCTTTAGTGATGCTGCACTTCACCATAACTTCATCCCCAGTGTAAGGCTGTGCAGGAATAACTCCCAGGAATAGCATTGCCTGCCATGCCAAAAAGACTCAAAGCAAGCCCGCCCTGACGAAGACCAGGAATATTTGCTTCCTGTGCTAATTAAGCAAAAAACCAGCATAACCTCGCAGAGCTTTCTCAGCGTTTAGCATTTTTTTTTTTTCCTTTCTACAGACTTTGAGTCAGGAGGCATGGAGCCTGCAGCAAGCAGAGGAAGACACAAAGGGGTAGAAGTCAGAAGCAGCAGCAGGTTTTCATCAGACCCCCAAGGAAGCCGTGCTGCGCGCACACACAGAGGAAACACACCACCTCTTCCACAGCAGGAAAAACACCCTCCACAAGCAGAAGAGCTGCTGCGTCCATCATGCTGGGGCAACGACTGGAGGTCCACCACGTCGCTGCCAGACTGATGGCCCGTGACCTGTGGTCCATTCTGTAGGCAAGTTCATCATGTTGCTGTTGGGCAAGAGAAGCATCCTGCTTGCACGACCACACCTCAGAGCTGTATGTGGTGGCAGCATCCCTATGTCCCAGCATCTTGTGGCTTATCAGTCCCTTTGACGTCCCCATAAACATCACACCCAGGCAGCCTCTCCCCTCCCAAAGCACTGAGGTGAAGCAGCACATGCTTCAGCACATGGAGCCCTTGATGGTTCAACCAACTGCACAGAAGGAGATGTTTCCTGCTCCCAGGAGCTTACAAGGGTGGACAAAAGGTGGGACAAATGAAGCAGTCACTGCTACCAGCTTGTGCAGGTGAGCCAGTCCACCAGAAAATCATGATGTCTCTGCAGTGGTTTTGGCTGAGGATTTTTTCTTTGGGTGGTTTTCCACTTCCATGTGGAGATGCTCAGCTTTAACTGTGTGATCTGAGACCACATCAGCTGAACCAGTGCAGGACCAGGGTGACAATCTGGTTTGGACCATGCTTATCCAAGTTTTACAGCAATGTATTTTTACACCAATGCTTTTCACCCTGAGGCATCTACCACCCAACAGCATCTACCTCTGCAGTCTAGCCAAGGTCTGCATCAGAGGTCCCGTCCTTGCCATACTACATCCACAGAGATGCACTGGTTAGAAGAGCAGAGGCAACGCAGTGACTATCCAGCCTGCGCCCACCAACCTTTCCCACACCAGTTCCTGGTCAGGGTGGACGAACTAACAGTGAAGCCAAATCCACACTGATGAAAAGCACATAAGTGAGACCAAAAAGTTACTCTTATGTCCAAGACTGCATGGTCTCCTGAGGTCATTTGAATATGCACTTCACTTGCAGTGTTGTAACCTTCTTAGCTTGCATGCAGCAAGCATGGGGTAACTCAGCAGCAATGCCCACCTAAAACCAACTGTGCTGCTGCAAGCACATGGCAGGGCTCAGAAAGCAGCTTGCTGGGGAGGCCTCCAAGCCTCGAGCCCCAGACAGGTCACTGCCAGCTAGAAAACAGCATCTTCATCTCCAGAGCAACTTCAGGTCTCCTCCACACTTCTTCACACATGGGGATGGGCAGCATGTCCCCAGCTGCCCTGCCATAATGTCCCATGCAAGCAGCTCCAACCATGCTGTCCTGCCTGTAAATGATGGGAACTGCAGTGCCTCACCAAGGAAAGGCAGTAAAAGCTGTGATGTGCTCACAACCATCAGGCAGGTCCTGGGGAGGGGATTACTTAAGTACTTGAGATGAAACAGGTTGTAATCAGCTGAGAAATCAAGGTGGGACTTGAAATGACAACCACCTGTAGACAATCTAGTGTTTTTACACACTGTTTCTCAGCTTAACATTTTCCAAGGGCTCTTTCTCACCCTCGAACAAGCAGGTCACCAGTGCAGGAGACAGGATAGCCAGGAGCGTGGTCCACCTGCTTGGATGCCAGTTATAGGTGATAACAGAGGGATGTTTCTCTCTGGCTGGCCTCCTGCATCCTGTATCTGCTGCCCATTCATTTTGTGATCCCAGGACTCATTCACCCATCTGTAGAGAGGCAACAAATTTCATTTTGGGGGTCATGGGGGTTGTCATAGGAGGTACCTTGGGTCCCTGCTACCCCCAAGCCCATCACAGGCTGTGCCACACTTTGGATGAGGTGCTGGGTTGTTTTGCTGTTTCTCACTGCTTATCTGGTACAACAGCTGAACCTTGACACTTGTCCCAGGGCAGAGAGGACGCTTCTGTGCCACTTCCAACGTGTTGGAGGTATGGTGAAGGGAGGATTTCCTCTGCTCACCACTGGTGCCAACTTCTCCTCCTCCTGTCCTTGCCGGGAGGCCCCACATCTCCCTGGACCATGCCAGCTAGCACTGCTCTGCTGCTTTCCTCCATCCTGCCCCAGACGCCCCTGTACACCCCTCCATCCATCCCAGCTGCTCTTGCCTCATGCCCTCAGTCTTTCTGCTTAATTATTCTGGACTGGGATTTGCAACACCAGCTGGAAAGAGACCACTAACCATGGGATGTGGAGAAACTCTGATTTCCAAGTGAGCAGTGCAGACCAGCTGACCCCACTGTGCCATGGGGCTGGCTGACACTGCTGCAGTAAGTGACGGGCACGTGTGAGCTGGGTGCTGGCATCAACAAAGACTCTTTACAGGACCTCAAATGAATTCTCAGAGACCTTTCTGGCCATAGGCAGGAGGAAGCTTTAAGGCTGAGATGCTGCTTTTGGTATGGATCGGCATCCAAACATCTGGTGACTTGTTATAGCATCACACAGCATTGGTGGGAAGGGACTGCTAGAGTCTCCCATCCAACAGCCCACAAGACTGTCACCAGTACTGGATCAGGTCAGTCCTGCCTTGAAAACCCTCAAGGATGGAGCAACCTCACCTCCCCAGGTGTCCATCCCAGGGCTGCACCATCCCACAGGGAACAAGTCTTCCCTAACACCCAACCCAACCCAACCCTCCCAAGCCACCATCTGTGGTTGTTGCCCCACGTTATATCGTCTGCCACTATCACGGAAAGTGTAGCTCCACCATCTTTGTAACTATCCCTCTAGGAGTTTTAAGCTGCTAGTAGACCCCCTTTCAACCTCCTTTTGGCCAGACTAACCCAGCCCAGCTCCTTGATGACCCCTCACTGGCCCCTTCTACAGTTCCCCCACTGCACAGTCCCCATCTCTGCCTGACGCAGAGCCTACCCAGCCATTCCTCCTGGGCCCCACAACATCCTTTGGCCCCATTTGAGCTGACAGTGTGCCCAGGTGGCCAAGAAGGCCAACAGCATCCTGGCCTGTATCAGAAATAGTGTGGCCAGCAGGACTAGGGAAGTGATCGTGACCCTGTACTCGGCACTGGTGAGGCCAAGTGTTCAGTTTTGGGCCCCTCACTACAAGAAGCACATTGAGGTGCTGAAGCGTGTCCAGAGGAGGGCAACGAAGCTGGTGAAGGGTCTGGAGAACAAGTCTTATGAGGAGTGGCTGAGGGAACTGGGACTGTTTAGCCTGGAGAAGAGGAGACTGAGGGGAGACCTTATCGCGCTCTACAACTACCTGAAAGGAGGTTGCAGCGAGGTGGGTGTTGGTCTCTTCTCCCAAGCAGCTAGCGACAGGACGAGAGGAAATGGCCTCAAGTTGTGCCAGGGGAGGTTTAGATTGGACATGAGGAAAAATTTCTTTACTGAAAGAGTGGTCAAGCATTGGAACAGGCTGCCCAGGGAAGTGGTGGAGTCACCATCCCTGGAAGTATTTAAAAGACGTGTAGATGTGGTGCTTAGAGACATGGTTTAGTGGGTATGGTGGTGTTGGGTTGACGGTTGGACTCGATGATCTTAGAGGTCTTTTCCAACCTTAATGATTCTATGATTCTATGATCTGTCCCCAAACAGCAGGGATGGCACGTGGCAAAGGCCAGGCTCCCAACTTCCTCCACCCATTGGACCAAATGCCACATGGCTACACCGGTCCTAAGCACCACAAAGGTTCAGGTGGTGGAGCGCTGCTCCTGCCCAATCAAACCATTCAGATTCCTGCTGGTCCCAGTTCTTTTGCTGTATTTAACCGTGATAGCTGCAGGACACATCACTCCTCCTGGGAGAAGGGGATGGGCAGCCCTGGAGCATGGGCACGCCAAGTGCAGTTAGAGGCAAGGTCATTGTAAGAGGTGTGAGGACTCTGGAGGAACAGGAGGATGCTCGAAGACAGGACAGCAGTGGGTCACCCCACGTAATGGCCAGAGCAACCTCTTGGAGCATCCGCTCCCATGCCCCAAATCTATCAGCAAGACGCTGCCAGCCCCTTCCCCTCCATGACATCCCCAGGATTGATTTAGTAGCACCGCTAATGGGCAGAGGATGAAAGTCATGGCAGGAAAATTGGCACCAGGGACTGCTCATATTTGGGTACTGAATGATGGGATGTAAATAGTCCCATCCCGGAGGCTGCGCGGGATTTTGGGTGGCCCGGTGGGTGCTGGGCAGAGATGAGGAGTGGGGGAAAGGCAGCGCTCATCCAACATCACATGCCTGGAGTAGCTGCTTTGAGGACGGTGGTGAGCGCTTTCAAACTTTAATTCCTTTCCGTACGTCAACGCTCGTCTTCTCCAGCTCTGCCTTCCCCCAGGAGGACGAGCTGAAGCTAACTGAGAAAGACAAGGGCTCGGAGGTGTGCGCAAATGTTTGCTCAGACGCATCAGCTGCAAAGCTGCTTTTATGGGCATTTCAGAGCGGCTCCTGGCAGCGCTGCTGGAGCTGAGCTCTGAGGACGCTTGCTGCGCCCCGTGACGTGAACCCACCAAGTGGGCTTCAGACCAAAAAGGCGCGAGGAGAGCTTGTGTTTACAAAATTTGAATAAAAAAATGCCGCCAAACAGAAAAGTCTGTTTGGAGCCAGAAGCGGGAACAATAAACCCAAACGCTTTCCTCTGATGGGTTGCAGATGCAGCATGCCGGCAATCTCCTGGTGGAAAAATCACTGCTGCATGGAGGGCTTTTGCCATTTATTCACCTAGGAAATGAAGACAGTGCTTTAGTCTGCCTTGAAACTCTTCAGTTTTTTGCTTTGTAGATGAAATACGGAGATTAAAAGGGCAGCACTCTTTCTTGCTTGTGCAGTGCTTAAACAACATACTGTTTTCTCTTTAGTTTCATAATTAATGTGTCATTTGCACTGTCCAGGCATATTAATTATGGGGGAACAACCAGTGGGAATCTTTTATGCGTGCATTTGTTAAAGGCTCCAGAGGCAGCCCAGTCCCATGCATGGGGTGGTTGCAAGCACTTGTCCTGCACTGAACTGCTGCCCAAGGGGCATCGATAGCTGGCCCTTAACGGAGGCAGAAACCCAGCTTTGCCGAGTGTGGGGTGAGGGCTGTCTCAGTGCCGGGTCCATGCAACATGCCCAGACCTTGCAGACACATTTGAGCACCAGGGCTCTCCCTCCATGTCCACCCACCGTAGCTCCTTCCACCACCATTCAGCGAGGAGAGCAGCTGAAGCCACCATGGTGCTCTCGGGGGCCAAAATTCTCCCCATATTGCAGCTGGACCTCACCGATGATATGATGAATATGATGCCTCATCCACAGAGGAGCTGGGGGCTGCCTGGGTTGCTGAGGTCCCACACGGGCCATAACAGAGGGACTTCTGCAGTTGGATCTGTGCCTCCCCATTTGAGCTGTCGTGGGAGCTGCCCCACTGGCTGAGGGACAGGCTCTCAGCTCTGCAGCGGGAAAGGCTCCCCCCAGCCCCACTATCACTGCCTCCGTCAGCAAGCGCAGCTCTGCTTCGGCATCTGGCACTCGGCACTGACAAAGTGGTACCAATGGTCTCCAGATCTATCCCAGTGGCAGGGAAAAGACACACTGTGGCAAGCCCTTGCTGGGCCAGATCCTGCCCCTTCCCACCCTCTGTGGTTGTTTGACTGCAGTTTTGACAGGGTGCTCAGTGAGAACATTGGCTTTGGCATCCATGTGGGTGGCTGGAGTAGCAGGGACAGGACATGGCTTGACTCAGGGCATTGAGAGAGGATCAGTGTCACCGGTGTCCTGAGCCCTTGTGTGTTGTCCTACCCCAGGACCTGTCCCAGGCACCTCTGAGCATCAGCAAACCCAGGTTGCCTGAGCCAAGATCATTCTCTGCCCTGAGCCAGGTGCTACCAAGTGGAGGGGCCATGACCCATCCTGCTCAGCAGACCCACCTCTGACCATCAACATGGCCTCTCCAGACCAGATCTCTTCATCCTCTGTTAAATTATCTTTATACCTAATTAACAGACATTATGGAAGGCAGAAGTGCTTCCCAAACTTTGCCATTAAGCATCTAGACAGTCAAGAAGGGTCACCTTTGTAACGGAGGAGGTGGGCAGCTTTGAGCCCTGCCGCATGATATGTTCCCTGGTCATCACAGAAAGCACTACCCAAACTCTCCCAAGAGGAAGGTGTCCCATTTTCACAAAGGTTATTAATGTCCAGCCCTTCTACACACTGGAGACCTTGTCAAATAAAACAAAAGGACTTGTGGTGGAATCCTTGGCAACACGACCAACATACACATGACTTTCCGACTTGGAAAACAGTTTGCTAAAAACCCAAGCGAGCAATCCCACCGCATGCAGCATGGCTCAGCTCCCCTGAGCCCCTGAGCCCCTCCCGCCACAGCTGCTGGTGACAGACCGCGATGCACCACGGTTCCCAAAGCCTGGTGGAGCAAGCCAGTGAGCGAGAGGGGACGTGCGGGATGAGCATCACTCCAGCCTGGATGTGGCGCTTTCTCTGTGGCAGCCACAAGCCTGGAAAAGCCCTTTATCAGTTCATTTATCACATCCTTCCCCAGGTCCCTCCCTGCTCCCATGGGCTCTCCTTGGCCAGCCCTCTGCACCTCCACCCCAGGGGTACGTGTCCATGGGTGGCTTCAAGGGTAGGAAAGAAGTCTCCTTGCAGCCTCCTTCCTCCTCCCCGCTGTTCTCCAGGCGAACGTAAAGCCCTGCTGCACTGAGCACCATGGAGGGCAGCCCAAGACACCTCTATCCTCAGACCCTGTGTGCTACTGCCTGGCACAGGGGAGGTGCCAGCCCACCAAGCATGGCATGGAGGAGACCTCCTGCTGAATCCAGCCTCCCATCTCTGGTCAATGCCCTCCCCTGGAGATGACGCGTCCCAGCTAAGGGTGCAACCTGCTCTGTAAAAGCCGCCATGCCGTCACCACCAGCACTTCGAAGGCTGCTCCTCAGTCATGTGGATAACAAGAGGGATTAGCAAGTCAGGGGAGGATCAGAGGTAAATGAAGCATCACCTTGCAAGAGGCTGCTCCATCCATCCTGCTTGTCTTTGGGTGGAGAAGGAAGAGCAGAGGGCAGTGCTAGCGGGCAGGCCAGGCACAGCAGCACAGCTCTGCAGTCGCTCCCGCCCTCCTGGAGCTGGGGGTACAAAAGCCAAACTGCCACAGCAGCACCCTTCCCAGTGCCGTCCCCACGCAGGGGATGCTCACCACAGCTCAGCTGGGCAAAGCCAAGGAGCCTGCATGACCTGCGGGGTTTGTGAGGGCTCCTTGGCTTGGCCAGAGCCAGGGTTCCCAACAGGCACAGTGAATGGCCCGTCCCCATCCCCAGGGCACCCCAAGTCTCACCCCTCGGAGTTTCAAGCCTTGGCAGCAAACCAAAGCAATATATCTTCCCAATTCTCAGTCCCAGAAACGCCAGACTTGTTTAAACTGGACTGTTTAGATGAATTTGTGTATGTTGGTATGTTGTACAAGCAGCATGAAAGACTTCAGCTCACGATTAAAGTTTGGCAAAGCCCTAAAACAACAGAAAACAAAGAGTTTTATCATGGAAAGCACTGGTCCCTGCGATGAGCTATAATTACTTCTGTTCTGCTTTGACCACAGCGCGTAAACACCGAGAACCGACAGCAGCAAGGGCTGATTTTCCAGAGCCAGCCGCTGCCGATCGCTTCGGCTGATGGGATGGGAGGGGACGCACTGCAGTGCAAATGTGTCCCTGCAACCAACGCACTGGGCTCACGCCTAGGCATTTCCCCCCAAATCCCAAATTCCTGCGAAACACCCATTGCATCACTGACCATTGCCAGCGCGAAATTCCCAGGAAAAATTCATTTTCAGGAAGGGAATACAGCCTGGAAAACTCCAGCCTCGGCGGGGAATGACAAGCAAGGGGCTGTGATGGAAACTGTTTTGCAACCTTAATTATTTTACCCCAAATGCTGGCAGCCCAGGCAGCGCCTCTCGCCCTGTAATCTCATTAGTCTCCTTGGGAACGCCTGCCCCACGAGAGCCCCTCTTGCCCTCTTATCGCTCCTTATGTATACCCGCTCACCCCCAGGCACCGAAAAGAGCTCCCCATGAAGCTCAGGGGTCTGGTGAGCCCCCCGCGCACGCGCCTTGCTAGGCAGGTCCCAGGAATGCCTGATTTATAGTCTTATGCCTCGTTCTGTTTACGCCAGGCGAGTTATTTAAAACGAGGAGAGTGAGAGGAGCCCGAGTTTTGTTTAAAAGTCTGGCGAGGAGATTTGCCTTAAATAGTCAAGAGCTGAGATTGGAGGGGAGGCCGCCCAGCAGCCCGGACCTCCAGGGTGGGAGCAGAGCTGGCACCCGTGGTGGGAGCTGGCTGGCTGGAGGAGAGGTGGCAGGAGTCTCCCACTTAACCCTGGGGAGTTAAACCACCCTGTGGGATTGCTCGCAGCCCTGGCTTTGCATGGCCCATGGCACTGGAGACACCATTCACCTCCACAACATGAAACACATGAAAGGGCAGTCTCAGGGGAAACGGCACTGGTCCTCGCAAGCCAGCGTTCACTCTGAACCCTAATGATGCCAATCCAAAAAGCTGCTCCACGGTCAGAATTGGTGCAACCACCCCAAAGGAAGCTGTCCACAGCCTGGCCCAGCCCCAGCTATGAACCCTCCAAGCAGCCCCCCTCCAGTCCTCGAGGCCTCCTCCTTAGGGGCAAGGCTAAACATGAAGCCACACTGATGTAAGAGCCTCCTATGGGGGGACAACACGAGCTTGGTTTGCTCTGTGCTGAGCACAGATCTGATTGCTCTCTATAAATACATCCGGGGTCAACACCAGGGACGGGGAAGAGCTATTTAAACTCAAGGGGGACACTGGCAAAAACAAAAGGCTATATATAAACTTTCTGTGAGCAACGCCAGGCTGGAGGGGAGGTTTTAACTCCTGGAGCAGGAAGTGGAGAAAGAGCCCCCCAAGGAGTGGGGTGAGGCAGTGGGATGGGGCCAGACACGTTTCTCTGTGTCCCCAGGGTGGGCAACCCCGGTTTCCCTCTGTCCCCCATTGCCAAGACCAGCAAAATCAGCAGAGGGGCCAGCAACCAGCCTTGGCACCGCAGCAATAGCTCCCAACCCCGCTCCAGGCATGACAGCAAGGGGCAAGAAGCTCTTCAGATATTTTTCCACTTTCTTGACTTATTTGGTCAAAATTGCTGACGAATTAATCAGAATAATGAGTAACTTGGGTGCCTCGAAGCACTCAGCAGCAACAGTCAAACGCTGAAAGGCAGAGCTGTTGTGCAAAACCTGGCACCCTTTGCTAATCCCTGCGTCGTTGCTAATGCCTGCGCCCCCATAATCCCTGTTCTTCCTGCTCATCCCTGCACCCCTGCTAAGTCTGGCACCCACTGTTAGGGCATGCATCATCTGCTACTCCCTAATCCTTGCAACCTTGCCCATCCCTGCAACCTCGCTGACCCCTGCAACTCCTGCATGCTAATCCCTGCACCCTAGTTCTCCACTAATCGCTGCACCCCAAGGAGCCCTGATACCTGCACCCCACCACCCACTGCACCCAAACCCACCCTGGGCAGCACCCAGTGGGACAGGCAGAGCTGCCCCCGTGCACTCCCAGTGTCCCTGTTGGGTCCATCTGCCAGATCCTTGAATGCCAACAGTCGCTCGTGGGAATGGCGTGGGCAAGAAATACTGTGTTTGGGAGATGTTACGGAGACAGTGGGGAGAAGAGGAGAAGGGGACTACGTGGTGGGGCAGGCTGGTGTCACGGCCCCAGTGAGTGGGCAGGCTTCTGGGACACCAACCTGCCTTTTTTTGCAGCTTATCTCAGAGGGATCTGAGCCCGGGGACATCACCAGCTCCCGCAGAATGGCAGTACCATTCACAGGGCAGGGGATGAAATACTCAGAGAGGTTTAGAGCAATTCGGTGTCTCCAATGGATGATATTTCAGAGGAACAGGCACCCGAAGGAGGGCCGGGAGCTGGCCGAATGCTTCGCCAAACAGCCACCCTGTAACTGCAGCAGCCACGGTGTGGTCTGGCAGGGATGCTGCTGGGGATCGACTGGGAGCATCAGGCCACGCTGGTGGAGATGCCCGACAGAGCAAAGCTCTGGGACAGCCTGAAAACAGCCAGTTGGGGCAGTGACTGAGGAGGACACCTCTCCTGGAGGTGTCTGGTGTCTTCCCACTCTGCTCCCAGTGATGTGACAGCAATGAGGTCTTGTTCCCATACACGTGTCCATCCATCCATCAGCCGTCTTACTTCACTTCAGAGTTGCTTCCCAGCAAACACCAAAACAGACCCCATCTTCCCAGTTCCTCTCAGCTGACCCTCATCTCGCTTATCCCCTCCAAGCAGCGTGATCGCTGTGCTCCTACACTGTCACCCCATGTTTTGGGCTTGCTGTAGGGTGAAGGTGACAGCATTTGGTACAGAGGATGTGCATGCCGTCATGGGAAACCCCTCTCCTGGCACGAGCCCACGGCAATCTGGTCCTTTCTGGGCTGTAAGAGGAGGAAGCCGACCACGGAGACAGTGAAGTATGGGCTCTAGCATGAGGCCCATAAACATTTGTCACCATAAATTAAAACAGAGCTGCCCATGTCTGCCATGCTCCCAAATCCCCTAAGCCGCAGCCCTGATAGCAGCCCCACCAGTGCCAGTGTTGCAACGACTAGGGGAGTGTGCAGAGTCACGTCCTAGGTGAAAAGTTCAGGTCCGAGCTGGGGGAGCCTCCGAGGCAGAGTAAAGGCTGTGGGGTTTGAGATGCAACACCCAGGGATGCGCTGGCACCCTGCTGTCCCAGATCCAGCATGGAGCCACAAGCCACCACCGGACACGTGCCCTCTTTGCTCCCAGCAAAGCCAGCGCAGGGCAGGACCCGTGGTGTGCTGGGAAGGGGCTTTAATTCCTGCTACATCCCCTGGCTGTGGCAGCAGCGGATCCGGGAGCCAGTGGAGAAGGGATGTGGCCAGCTGATGGGAAAGTTTGGGGTAGCAGGAGGGAAGGCTGTCGGCAGTGCAGCCATGGGCTGAGCCGGTGCTGGGGCTGCATTCCCCAGGGACAGATAAAAGCTACCGTAAAAGGGGAGACCTGTCACTCGGGCTGGCCTGGCTTGTCTCAGCATGGTGGGGAGAGCAGTGAACCACTCAGCGAGCAGGTGCCACCGCAGGTCCGGTGGCTGAGGGCCACCTTATCGGCAGCATGCCGCAGCCCCTGGCGCTCACTAAGCAATGCTGGGGAAGCACCAACCCACCAGGGCACCTCCGAGCTGCCTCGGCCCTGTCCCCACTGTGACAGCAACCTGCAGCCGCACACCCAGCTGGAGCCGTCACATCCCATCAGCCTCTGCCGGGCGCCGAGCCCCTACTTAGCACACCATCCCCCCTTCACTGCAGCTCTTCGGTGGCAAGCTGGGATGGCTCGTCGGGGAGCCCAGAGTTTCCAGGGGTACAGCTTGTGCCTGGCTCCCTCCATCACCCTCACACACCCAAGGGAGCGGGGACCTCGGGCAAAGGGAAGGCAGGAGAGGGCAACCCCCTCCAAAAGAGCAAGAAAGGCGACCCTGGGCGCTGCCAGCACGGAGCAGGGGCCTGGCAGGAGCTGCGGGGGGGCTGCTGACTGCAACAGCTTTTGCTTACGATGGGCAAAACGCTCAAGATCCATAAGCAGGAAGAGGCTCTTTTGGAGTGAACTGCAAAATATTGTCTTTGCATAGCTAAACTCCCCCGCCCATGCCTTCTTGAAGTCTCGGCAGCTCTCAGGGAGAAGGTTTCATTCCTCCTTACCCCTCCGCAAATGGCAGTGTTCCTCCCCGCAGCCAATTAGTGAGCCGGGGTCGGGGGTCAAGGGGCTTCCCGAGTTCATGGCGCTAATCGCCGAACTGCTGCCGAGCAGAGCTGGCATCGAGCAGTGCACACGGGGCAGCCCCCCATGGTTGTCCCTGGACACCCTGGGGACAAGCAAGTCCCCCCAAGGTCTCCAAATTTCCCCCATCATCACCAATTGCTGGGTTCCCCCCTCTGTGCCCGGCTCCCTGCTTCATTCCTCCCTCAATCTGACAGCCTCCAGCTGCCGTCCTGGCCCCTACGCATCTCTCAACAGAACCACCACAGCTTCGTCCCACCGCTGGCAGGTTTGCAGGGCTGGAGGAGGCGCCCACGTCTCTCCAGCCCCATCTCGGCATGGCCACACTAGCCTGGGCAGCCCTGCTCCATGCCAGCCCCATTGCCAGCCACCCCCTTTTCCTCCACAAGCTGCGCTGCAGTGGGCCAGTGGCCGCTATCAAATATTCATGGCCCTGAGTGGTAAATAAGCATTATGAATTTATGACTTGCTGAATTAAATAGGCTCTGTCTCGGGCCGGCTGCCATTCGGCAAGGTGGAAGGAATGGTGGCGTTGCTGGCATGGGGTAGGGCTGGCACATGCAGCAGCAAAGGGTGCCAGCACAGCCCCAAAAGCCAACCACGTTCAAACCGAAA
Source organism: Phoebastria nigripes (assembly GCA_035582835.1). Lineage (NCBI taxonomy): Eukaryota > Metazoa > Chordata > Aves > Procellariiformes > Diomedeidae > Phoebastria > Phoebastria nigripes. Next base: position 424,526 of record JAYKAV010002801.1, read on the forward strand.
CCAAGTCCAGGCTTTGGGAATACCCACAGCCCTGCAGCCCCCGAGAGCTTGCACCAGGGCTCCTTCACCTCCTGCAAATCCTTCGCTGCCCTTTGCATTCCAGCTCCCCTCCGTGGAGCCATGGTACCTCGGAGCTGAAAGGAGCGAGTGAATCGAGGCTCGGGTTCACTGGTTTAAACAATATTTAGTCCAGCCCTACGGTTATATGACTAACCAGGTTAATGAATAACATGGCAAGTGTTTGACCGACGCAGGAAAGAAGCACAAAATTATTCTGCTCAGCTCAGCTCAGAAGAGGCCAGCAGAAAGTTGCCTGCAAAAGCCCCAGGCAGCAGCACCCATGCAGGGAAGGACCGATGCCTGTCTTGCCAGGCACCATCAGAAGAGGATGGTTCTCCATGGCCGATCCAACACATGGGGTGCAAGGAGAGGGTGGCACGGCTCGCCATCTGAGCCCCATCTCCTCTCAGGGAGATGGTCAGGTGTACACGTGAACATCTTCACGAGAAAGGAGATGTAGGGACGGGGTAGGGGGAAAAGAGATGGGATAAGCACTGCAGCAGCGGGTGAGCCATCACACTGACCAGGCCCAGCGGTGTAAATGCCGAAGGAAAAGACGGGGGACAGGATTTCCAGGATTGGCATGACAGGGCACACAGGGAAATATATAGAGCAGCGTGAAAGGCACCCTGCCAGCACCATCTCCCAAGGGAGCACGATTCAGGGCTGCCCCTGTGTATGGATCAAATCCAGAGGGGGAAACATTTTTGCCCAAGCAAATATGGCACTTCACACCTCCTGGCCACACCACAAGGCCAGGAGGAGCGGCCGGCTGGCACTGCCGTGCATTGGCCATCCAGCGAGGCCCGGGACATTGCTGGCGCCTTGTCCCCTGTGACGTGGTGGCAGGGCGTCACTGGGCCTGGCTGGTCCCCACGCTGTTAATAAAGCAAATTATCTTCTCATGGCTCCCTCGTGGTTCCAGGCTGGGGCTGGCTCCCCGGTGCTGGGCATGTCCTCCAAGGAACAGCACTGCCAGGCCCTGGCCCAACACCACAAAGCCACCGCCCTGGAACTGCAAAGCACCCTGTGCTTGGGTGATCTGCTTCCCAAATCAGCCCCAGCACGTCTTCTCCGAGCTCCTCTTCCTTGAGTGATAACTGAGCCACTGAGGAGGATCACCGATGGGGTCTGGCTGGCTGGGGCTGCATTGGTCAGTGCTACCCGCTTCCCACCCTATCTTCCTGCCCCCATGGGGTGTTCAGGGCTTTCCAGCAGGGCTCTGCCACCCAATGACAGCAGGAGTCACGCATGCTCCTGGCACGCTTGGCTCGTCGCGTGGCCAGCCAGAGCCAGCTGGGCTCTTTTGATGCCACTAAATTTATCCCTGAAGACCCCCTCCTCGGTGCAGTCGGTTCCCATCACCAGGTGATGCTTTGCTCCCACCCCTGCATTTCCCCCACCATCCTCCCCACCTCCTCCACCAGGACAGGACATTCCCGCGTGGTCGCGCGTGCCCCAGGCGGGCTGGGAGAGGCTGCGTTCACAGAGGACTGCACTGTGGCCGGACCCCCTGAGGATGCTCCAGCCTGGCCACCCCCGGCCCCTCGACACTAGGGAAGAGCCCGTGGGCTTCAGCCTGGTCCCGGGGGGGCCTTGCTGTGCCCACTGCAAGCCAGACCTGTGCACCACAGCAGCATCAGCTCCTTTCTCCAGCTGGGCCGGGTGCCAGCAGGCCGAGGATGGGTTTGGTGGGTCTGCACCCTGCTCACACCAAGAAGGTGTTTTGATGACTGCCAGGGTGAGGGAAGCAGGCGGGAAAGGGGCCAAGACGGGCAGAGGTGAGGGAAGGGATGGGGAGCAAGCTGGGGGGAGATCCTCCATCTCTGCCAGCCAGTGCAGCCAGGGCAGAGCCATGACCTTTTTTTTGCTGCTTTCTCATTATATTTTCCATTGGCCCTTTCAGGAGAAATCATAAGTCCGGCAGTGGAGGAAACCAAGTGTGGGATGGGCCCTCCCCACAGGGAGCCCAGCAGGGTCCTGACATCAGCCCACAATCCCCCTGTCCCAGGACCGCAGCGGTTTTGGGGTGCCATGAAGGGGGCTGCAGTGACTGTGACAATGGTCATGGTGTGAGGCCATGTGCCAGACCCAGGGATGACGCTGTAAGCGTCACTCCCTCCCCACCAATGACAGCCAGGAGTGGCCAGACAATGAACAGATCCCAGCTCCTCTGCTGGATCCAGACCCAGAGAAGCCCAGGGAGCTTTAACACTAATTTATCAAGCTTCTGAGGCCACGTAAAAGGCTTATTCCTGCGTGGCTGCGCTATTTAAAATCAAAGATATTGCTGACCCTGTGTTCATCCAGAGAACGTAGTCCTGAGAGTTTGAAATCCCAGCCAGCACAATGTTAACAGGATGCAATGCTCAGAGTTCGTTGCATTGGAAAGCGCAACTCGTGCTCAGGAGAAAAATGCTCGTTGTGAAAGAGTGACCCCAACCGTCGTGCTGGAAGGAAACCACTGCTGTGTCTCAGCCAGTGCAACGCCAGACAGCGAGAGCCGACATCTCCAGGGCAAGTGTAAAACCACTGTGGGGAGACACAAGACAGGAACAAAAGTTATGGGATGTTGCAGGTGACGTAGCCCCGTGTCCTTCTCTAGCAGGAGTTCACTGCGGGGGGCGGGGGGTGAGGAGAAGAACCTGGTTTTGCATTAAAACATTTGAAAATATATTCAAGCCTCCAGAATTTCAGGTGTTAGCAGATGGGATTTAAATGCATCGATCTCTCCATTTCCACCGCCAGCAGCAGTGAGACATGCCGCTGTTCCTGGTGTCACCAGGTACCCTCCCGGTCCACACCTGCCATCTGTGCCCCTACGAGGCCAYGGGAAGATCACGCAGGAGTTAATATAAACCCCATAAAATGGAGGAAAACGCAATCACTCGTGGGAATGTAGGGGACAGAAGACCAAAGTGGGGACAAAAGACCAGACAAAGGCAATCTGGTGTCTTAGCATAACGGATGGGGTGACAAGTGACACTGATGGGGGCTGCTCGGAGCTGGGGCGCAGATGGAGCAGGGTGGCTGAAGGGTGAAGATGGGGTGCGGGTTTGGTCCCAGGGATCCCCCCACTCTGCACTGTTCCCCTCTGGCAGCAGGGCAGACTGGGTGCAGCCCCCTCAGCATCCCTCTCACGCCTGGATTCATTCCATCGCCACCCAGTTTGGACACCCTCAGCGACCAACACAAGCCGGGGTAACACCAAGCAAACTGGAAGCACTGCAAAATAATAAACCCACCAAGTGCCTGGAAATCCACCCCATGCCTACCGGGCATGGTCCCGCACGGAGGACACCCAGCTCACAGCAAAGCTGGCCAAGGGCCCAGACGCAGCGGAGCCGGACGGTGCCACGTGTGTGAGCGCGCACTGCCATCCCGTGGCTGCACCCGCCGCACAGCCCAGGGGCCGACGGAGAGGGGCAACTGCAGCTTCATGCCAGAAAGTCCCTATTTTTCCACCAATAGAAATTTCTATAAAAAACTGYCTGTTTGCATTTTGCCTTTGTTTCACCTCCCGGTTGCTGTTCCCTTCACCTTCCCTTTCCCCCCAGGCCTTTTCCGGGGTAAAGACTGAAAGTCCAAGCAATCTCACACTCCTGTCCCAAATAAACCACCCTCCCTGCATGCATCCAGCCCTGCTGTAAAAGAAGCAAGCTGGAAACACACCAAGCAAAACAGCCAGGAGATGGTGGCTGAGCTGAATGTCTCCTAAAAAAACCAGAGGGTCATGGGGCAAAGCGTGCCTGACAAGGCTGCGCTTGGGGACAAGGATGGGGCACTGCTGTGCCCATGTTCCCAGGGCTCTTTCGGCAGGACGATGGCCCCAGCAAGTCCTGGGAGAGATTTGGGGGATGAGGAACTCCAAAACACAGCATTTTTCAATCAGTTGAAAGCAGAACTTGGCAAATAGTTTTTAAAATGCTTTAAAAGAATGCTGGCAGAGCCAAAAGTGGCACTTTATTATTTCCCAGGTACTCGGAGGTTTTAGTGCTCAGAAGAGGCGCCTCACTTAATAAAACATTAACAGGCACATGAGACATTTCAGCTGGTCCATAATAACCTGCTCCTCTGCCTGGCTTCATGCAGCGACCAGTGCCCGCTCAGACGGGTGGTACGGCTGGTGGGAGCGACGGCTGAGCAGGGAACAGGGCAAAGAAGGGTGCTGGGCACCCACACTTTGGTGAGGGGCATATGGGGTGCGATCACAGGAATACATGCACGGGATGGGGCTGCATGCCTGAGCTGGTGGCGTGTGTACCCTGTGCACCCCAATCCTTGCGTTGTTTCATGCTTCCTTGCCTGGTGGAGCGAAGGCAGCATGCCGGGGCGCTGCTCTTGGCTCCCGTGGCAACTCAGCCTCCTGTCCTCAGGCCAGTTCCCATGACCCGCTGCACTTCCTGCGGCTGGCGGCCACTGGACGGCTCTGGAACGTGGTGGCGGAAGCGCTGCAATCCGGGTGGAAGGAGAGGCCGAGAGCTGGCCCCAGCCTGGGAACAGCCTCCACGCAGCGCTCCCCAGCTGTGACACCCAGGGTGGGATCCACTCACAGCCAGGAATTGGTCTGCCTGCTACCCAACTGGTCTCTGTATGCCACAGGAGAGCAGGTCTCAGGAAATTCAGTCTCGGGTGATTTCTCCTCGACATCCAGAGCAAGGCTGAGCAGAGCCGTTATATGACATTTTGCAAAATGCCCCGGGTTGGCTCCAGCCCAAAACCACTTTGTCTTGCTCCCGAAGGGACAGTTGAAGGAGGCACTCTGGGAGGCGGATGCCAGTGCTGCTGGTCTTGCAGCGGTTCCCATCCCTTCTTCCAGAGATGTGCAGGAGGAGGCAGGGAGCTAGGACGCTTTCCCGGTCAGGCTCAGCCCTTGCACGCTGGGCACCAGAGCTGCTAGTGGCACCTATTTTAGGTACGTAGCATAATGCCCATCACACACACGGCGAGGCAGAGCTATCCGAAAACTCAAATCCAAAGGTTCCAAGCACCAGCTTCCCTTTGAGAGGCTTCATGAGTCCCTTCCACAGGACAGCATGCTCTCCTACTAGCTCATATGGTCTGCAGTGAGGCTGTTATGCCACTTCCAGTGGGTGCAATACCTTTATCCGTACCCTAAACGTACAGGTGAGCTCCAGCATCACGTGTACACTCAGCTTTTGGTACTGTATTTGGGAATGTCCTCCATGCAGGTAGCTCATGAAGCTTTTTATCAGTGTTTTCAAAGGACTACAGATGACCTGCTCATGAATCCCTTACTTGGCTATTTGATGGGCATTTTCTCAAGTTCCTTCTTGCAAAACATTTAGACCTTCCCCAAGCTTGGCCTCGCTTGGCAACTGGAACTGGAGCCCTAAGGAGGGCAGGCTGCTACTGTACACAAAGACACCGGCATTACAGCCCAGCCGTGCACCTGGTTTGGGTCTCCTGAAGGAGAGACGTCTCTGGAAATATTTTTAGCTATGGGCTCTTGAAGAAAAGGGCATTCGGTTTCCCAGGGACACCTCTCGGTGGCCGACGCACCGGGATGAATCCAGCTGCAGTCACCTGCAACACAAATGTGTTTCTGTCCCAAATCACAGGCAAAGCTGTGTAGAGCCCAGGGAGGCCCTGTTCCTGTCTCCCCCTTGTTTCTTTCCTCTCTCCATTCTTCATGCAAAGCTGTGTTCAAATAACACTTCCCTGGAACATGGAGAACTGCAAGGTAATCGGTATGAAAAGGTTTGGCATCTGGACATGTTCTGAGCTGACAAACCCTCACCCCGTTTTCCACTGCTGTTACAACAATGCTGGAAAACAATATGCAGCACACACCCCTGCAGCAAACCCACCAGCGAGAGCACTTGCACTAGACAGGGCAAGCACTGCCCATCAGGCAGATGCAGGCAGAGGAGCACAGAACATCACTTCAGGCACCCACGAACACTCGCAGGTGCTCTGTGAACAAACGCACTGGAGATCCTCCTCTCCCACCCTGTGGGCACACGAAACCTTCCCAGCTGTGTTCCCTGCTCCCACACGGGTGCACCATCCCACCCGGCATGCTATGGACGTGTGGTGATAACCCCCAAAAGGGTCTGCAGTCTTCTTTGCAAGATAAAAAATGAGCCATTCATCATCTATCTTAAAAGGAAATTGCATGAGAAACCCAGATTTTACTTCCTTTCTACCAGTTCGCTACCAGAGTTACACGTGATCTAACTGTTGAGCTTTTGAGTCTTTTATGAAGATAGTACAGACCGTGGTCATAAAAAAGCTCATGGCATTTTTCTCATTCTTATCACAAACTGCCCTCCATCCGCTAAGTTAAACTTTCAACTCCTCCAGAATCCAAGACATTTCTCCCTCTCTGCATGCCCAGGAAGTGACTTCTGGGGTTGTTTTGAATAAAGAATGTAATTTTATAACAGTAAATTAAATCACATCTAAAAAACCAGAATACAGCAACTTTGATTCACTAGGGCAAGGTGTATTTGGTGGGTTTGAAACAGCCAATAGAAAGGAAAGGGTTTTATCCCTTTCCCTAAAGGAAAGGTTTTTAAGTTTATATAGTATGAAGCAATTTAGCTATCCAAATTGTGAATAAATAATTGACCTGCATCTCTTGGAAAAATATCCATTAGACCATAAAGAACCACAAAATTCTAGAAGACAAGCACCCATGTATATATACATTCATAATAAAACTATCCAGAGAACACTTTTAACAGTATTTGGAAAATATAAAGGAGCTCATCTCCAGAAAATCAGCAGCTTGAGGGTTAGCAGTGCCCTGGCTTGCTGTTAACACGCCACAGCTGCAGAGAGGAGCCAGAAGCCATGCTTCAGCTCCCAGGCCGTGTGCAAGGCAGGCAACTTTGCGGAAAAATTTTCTTCCATGAGCTCTTTGCCTCTGTTTGCAAACAACCCCGAGGGCTAACACCCAGCCAGCCTCAGCAGGGAGACCCCTGCAATTTCACTGAGCCTGCAAATTCCTGCAGGGCCATGAAAACATGAGCTTTATGAATCCGACTGCACAGGAACAGAAACACACCGAGCAGAAGTCTCGCACACACAGAGAGCCACAAAAGAGATGAATCCAAGCACGCAGGTTTGGGGGTTTTGCAATGAGCACATCTCCAAGCCCTGGCAGCGAAGTCCATGTTTGCATGTGCAGCACGGAAGGAGAACAACGACATTACTTTTTCCAGAGGATGGGACAGAGGCAGGATCAGGTTCTAGAAATACCTGGATACTAGACCTCAGCTGAAGTCTCCGAGTGATCCAATGCATTAAAACAGGCCTGGACACATTATTATGGGGGTGTAGAATTGAGAAAAACAAAATTATTAAAGCAAATGGAGGGGGTGTTTTGCCTGGACAGGTCCTCGAGCTTCTCAGCTCTGTTTCCAACAGCTTCACCGCCAGCTCGAGAGGTGTCAGCAAACAGGCGCTCTGCAGCCGTGAGCAAATCCTCGGCCCTGAACCACCTGCACTGGGACCAGGCACGCCAAGGCATCCAGCACTGCTGTGCAGCATCCCCGAGACCTGTCCCCAAACACCAACACATGGGCCCCACAGGAGGACGGGACCAAAATTTGGGTGTCAGACCCACGGGACCCACTCTGAGGCTAAGTCTGCTTAAATCTGTGCTGCTAACACGATGGGAGAGCAAGGTTTACCGTGCTGCCTGTGACATCTCACCACCACACACCCTCTGCTTAGAGAGTTTTGAGATGGCGCTTTAAGGATTTCAGAGCTGCAGGGACTCCAGATGTCCTTTCCGAGAGTTCTTAGTTTATGGTACAGCCATAGGTTAAGACAAATGATACAAAACAAGCTCCCCCAAGACATAGTTCTGACTTCTTGTCATGTGAAATTTCTAAGCAGCATCACTCAGATACTGAGAAATGCCATGAGCAGATGCAAGGCTTTAATTTTTAGACTGTCCTTGCAACGTGCAGTTAGCTTGTGGTCTTAAAAATGCAACTCCAAGACGCCTTTCGGATTTTTGGCTGGACTAGCAGTGGCTCCCATCATCATCGTGCCTTTTCACGCCGACACACCGCTCAGACATCCTTTTCCACAACCCCATTTCCATTCATGGGAACGTATCCCGAACCACCAAAACCACACAGAAAAGTAAAACCAGCTTTCGAGCAAGTCCTGTTGTACAGAGGCAGTACACAGGCCTGATTTTGGCTAAGTTCAGGCAGCTCTGTTAGAAACACCTCCAGCGCCATTCATCCCATCTTCACACAGCATCTAAAAGGAGCCAAGCCAAGCCAAGACACCCTGAAGGTAACTGTTCTTCTCCAGGGACAACAAGCGGAGCTGCCTGTTCCCGGTTCACATGCAGATGACTAAAGAGAGGTGAAACGAAGCCTGCCATGCCTGTATTAAATGAACAAGGGAGCAGAGATGTGCCAGAAAAGATGAGCTCATTGTAAAAATAATTGAAAGAGCTTTTACAAAAATCAATAGAGAGACCTAGGTGGATTCAGATGTGCAACATGCCAGCAGCAAGACACATCCTCACCACCTGCATGCTTTCCTGTGTGCTCTTTTTCACCAACTTGTCCTCAGATTTTCCCCCTTTTTTGTCTCCTGGTGCCACCCACCAGACCCTGCACTGGGAGGCTTTGGCTGTGTCCTGGAGCATGACCTACTCCATGAGCAGCCAAGGAAAAGAGCTCCGGGCACAGAGGAGCAGGGATGACGCAGAGAAGAAGCTTCCTTCAGGGGAAACAGAGGCAGGGAAACACAGGAGCATTTATCTTGACCAAAAAGGAGGTGACCTCCCGAGCTAACCTCTGCTGGGAGAGTGCTGCTCCCACAGGTATGCGTTGCTGCTAGCTCTCGGCTGACGCAGTCTCGGGCTGGGAGCCGCATGCCTGAACCTTGCACCTACATGTTGCCGTCTTCGCTGCAGGCTTTGTACTTCATGGCTTACTTTTTCCATCACACCCCATTCCCAGGTTCTGTTAGGCCAGGAGATCACGGGTGGAGGGACTGCCTTTTTTGCAGTGTTTGCCAGTAGAACCCCTGCCTGCCTCTCCAGGGCAACCCATCCCGACACTCTGTGCTTGGAGGGACAGCAAGTTTGTTAGGGACTTGCTCTGGCATGTCGCAGTAGCATCTCACCCCATGCCCGTCCCATCATCCCAGCAGAGCCCTCTCTAGTGTCTGCAAAGGTGTTTTGCATCCAGAGCATCCCAGAGTATCATCCCAGAGCACAGGGCTCATCAGTGACACACAAGTCCATGACAGACCCATCTCGTGGTGTCATATCACCAGCTCTCATCCCCCTGACACCATCCAGCTCCTCATCCTACGCTAACGCACTCCAAATTCAATCTGCACAAGAACACCTTCGATGCCCATCCCACTAGCACCAAGAGGAACGATGCCTCTTCACAGCACAGCAGAGGAAAGTCATCCCTTGACGTGATTTTTACATTCTTTCTTCTGCCCATACCCTAGCTCAAGGCCTTGGACGCACCAGTTATCGCCCAAGCTAAGCTCGACGCTCAGCGTGCTCTGAAACAAGACGTTCCTTGACCTGCTTTTCTCTCATCACTAATTCACACCTAGCAGATTTTCAACTCAGCTCACGTGTGAACTCTGTGCTGGCACTGCTTAATGGCTAAATAACAAATTCTGACAAAGCTCATTAAAAAAGAAAGCCATTGATGTCAGCAACGTGCCTTAAATCTGACCCCCAGCTCCAGGCAGGTCTGCCAAGGAATCAACTCATCCCGTTGGAAATATAAAGAACGGCAGAAAACTGTATCAGAACGGCTTGGAAGGAACCTCTTCTTTTTGTTACAGATGTGAAGCAGATAGGAGACACGGGTTAGTGACACTAAACAGTCCAACAGTTTAAACAATTAAAATCCACCTCTGAGATGGACACTCACATGAAAACCTCAAGACACAATTCCAACCTCACAGCTGCACAGATGGACTGGCTTTAGGGAATTTATCCACAGCTCACCTAGAAACACAGGGAGCCAAAATCCCAGGAACACTCCTGGTACATGCTATAGACATGTCGGCACAGGAAGACCAAACTGGCAGCTGGGCTGGGAGGACCAAGGTATGAAAACAAAATTCCCTGGCAGTGTTCATTTTTATTTTTCCCCTAGCAAAACAAGATCCTCACGTTAAAAAAAAAAAAAAAAAAGCGCAATCACAGAGCAGGGGATGAAAAGGCTGCTGTTGAAAACATAATTACATTCCCAGATACACGTACAACCCTAGAAAGTTCTGAATGACACGTTTCTAAGATGTTTTTAAATAACTACAGGGTATTAATTACATATAAAGCTATCAACCCTTTTCTACCTTCATTTTGAAACCTCTGTTTGGAAGCGTTTTCCATTAGGCAGCACCTTTCAAACACAGCCAGCTATGCAGCGCTGCTGTAGGTACCGAGGAACTGCACCTGAGGCTCTGGCTGGACGTGGCACCCATCACGCATGCCAACACGGGCAGCACTTTGCTCCGACAGGGAGGGCACAGCCAAGGGACAGATGTGTGGTACTCGCTGGGGCAACGGACACAAGGAAGGGCTACAGCCTGCCACTTCCCCGGTACAACTGCCTCTGCAATAGCGCCATTTCCCTTATCTGAGTGGCCGCATCACTGCGAGGTCAGCAAGAGACCCTGTGACTGCATTGCCATGGAGCTGGTCAAGCAGGTGAACTCACTTTTGGCCATTTCTCACAGAAAGGCAAAGACAGTGCAGCCAGGACTGCAGCCAAGGAAGAGCACAGAGCAGAAGTTTGAGATGGCCTGTCCTGCAGGGACCTCGCTTTTCTCCGCGGCCCCGAACATCTGGGCAGCGTCTCTGCCGTCAGTCCCGTGCACAAGAAGGCTGTGACTGAGCCATTGTCTTCCTGTCCTCTTGTCCTTGCCTGTCTCCATCTAGTGTCTTCCATCTCAGTGTCAGGCAGCTCTGAGAGGCTGGGATACCTGCCTGCCCAGCCCCAGCCCACGAGCGGTCACCAGCTCCAGGCGCAGATGAGCTCTGGGTCTCCGTTCCCCAGCTGGGAAAAACTGCACCACTTCTCTCTGTAGTTTGTCCTGATGGAAAGTATTGTTTAAGAGCTACATAGTCCACAATTAATCACAATAATTAATGAGAATAATTAAGGAGATGCACAACTCATGTTGCAAGCCTCTAAAATAGAAAGGCTGCAGACGTCATGATCAGCATCTAAAATTTGGGATAATTAATCTCAAAACCCAGCGCAACAAACAGCAAACCTATTCAGAGATGCCCGTCCTACATCAGACTGGCTGTAGTAAAAAAAAAAAAAGTCCAAAAACATGGCACAACAGCACTTCTCATTGCCAAAACACCAAGCAGGGCAATAAAATCATTTCCAGGCCAGGAGAGGACACAGTGCTGGCAGAACTAGAGCACAGCAGAAACAGCTAGCACTCTGCTGGGCTGCCGCTTGGGGTACCAGGCTAAAATCACGCATGGAGCTCTTGGAGCTGGGAAGCTGCCTGCAAACGGCTTTTATTTGAGAAATAAAAACAGAGACAAGGGCGACAGATCAGTAGGGAGAAGGGTGATGGCACCCGGCAGAGCCTCACTGCTTACAGCGAGGGCAGCAAACAAGGGACAGCAAGAAATGCCCTCCTGCACACATGAGAACGAAAGCAGCGCAGGGCCTTGCAGAGCAGGGAAAGGGAAAGGCACAAGTGCTGCAGGCAGTGCTGCCAAGTGACGAGTGCCTAAGAAGAGGACAGGCAGGGCGTTCTCTCTGCTGGAATAAGAGTCCAAGCAGGGTGTTTCATCGCTCTGTAAAATACCTGCCTGCCCGGGAGGTGTGGGCCTGTGGGTGCTTGCCAGGAGCTTGCGAAGGGCAGGGGCAGCACAGAGCTGCCACAGCCCAGCCATGCCCACAGCCTGCCCAGAATATCCCACAGCAGCTCCCCATATGGGGAATGGCCTCACATGGCCAAGAAAGGCAAAAAAAGCACCCGCTGGACTCCGCTGGCAGCAATACCCCAACGAACGGTGACACCGCGATCCAGTAGTCATGCCCAGCCTCACGCAGTATCTCTGTGCCACCCCAAAACCACAGCACAATGGCACTTCTCATTGCCGAAACCCTGGACAGGGCAGTAACGATGAGCCCGTTACTCTGAGCAGGATTATCGTCTTCCCTCCTCTGCACACGGGGGACACTGAGGCACAGCGCAAGTGAGTGACATGACAAGTGCTCCTAGGGTTCAGTAATGAGACAGGGGATATCAGCAATATCCTCTTTGGCTTCGAGCCCCTTGGCTATTAGGACATCTCTCAGAGCACCCACCACCCTCCCCAACAGGGGCACACAGGCAGAGGCATCCAAACCAGCAGCACCTCAGCAAAGCATTCGAGAGCCGCCAGCAGCAGCTGGAGACCTTGCGCTTCGCAAACTTTCCTCAGCACAGATGGGGACATGGAGCAACACGCAATAAAAAAACCCACAACCTTCCCGGGGGGGATACAAAAATAATACCACGTACATTCCAGCTTCCTGAACAACAATCGCCTGAGAAGCCAGCGCTGTGGGAAAGTCTCAGCTCGCTTTTCCTGGGTATTATAAATAGAATTACAGCTGCAAGCAGAGCTTTAAACTCGGAGGAAGGGGGAAAAGGCCATTTAACGGGCTCTGTTTGAACTCGGGCTCTGGCCAGCATCCAGCTTTCTGCAGAACAGCTGGTCACTTCCTGCCGAATGAAGGCCAGCATCGCCACGCTGGGAACCAGGAAGCCCAGGCCAAGGGCTGCCTGTCAGATCCTGGAGTCCACGAGCTCGCTGGAGGCATTGCGCCTTGTGCTGCCACATACGTCACTCAGGAGCCCGCTCCACTCCCACTTGGGGCCAGGCCTGCTTTCTCCAATGTGTTGTGAACGCCAGCAGATGGACAGCGTGAGACCAGGCGAGTAGGTGTGAGACTTCCCCAGGAGGAGTCTGACTTGCAGGGCTTGCGTCTGAAAGGTCTTGAGAACTTCTCTTCCAGCGAGCTCCTTGGTTTCTCAGTCCATGTGAAGGTTCAGTGACTACCAAGCCCTGTGGGACTGAATCCCACAGCTTGCTTACACTGCCAGGCTCTGTGTCTTTGTCCGGGGTGACTGCCACTACCTTCCCCTGCAGAGCCTTGCCATGGGCAGCTCAACATCCTGTTATCCACATATTCATTCCTCTCTTCCTTATTCTAGCTCCTACTCATCCAGGTTATGAGCCTGCAATTCCCCAGGCCGCCTTTTAAGCATTAGCATCATACTTTAAGCAGGATATCACACATCAGAGCCAGCGGCTTGTTCTTAGTGGTACCACCAGGGCCCAGCAGTTCACTACTTAAGTCTCACTGCTCCCTAACCTATTCTCCCACCACAACAGGAGCCAAAACACCTCCAGAAAGTCTTCAGCCTAAGGGCCCCAGCCTCTTCCACTGTAAGAAACAGTGCAGACACGCTTCAGTTTCCCGCCACGGTGTTGTTGCTTCTCATTTTTCCTCACAGTTGCAGGCCACCTGCTCCCCACCCCTGTGCAGGCGGCTTTACTCCCAGCCCTCAGGCCTGGCGCTCCCCCCAAGGCCCACCTCACGGGCCCCTGCCTCACGGACTCCCGCCTGACTGTGAAGAGGGCCGGGGAAGCTCAGGCGTCAAGAACCCGCCGCCCCCACGCTCCCCGCCCACTCGCGGGGCGCCAGCAGCCCCACGGGAGAGAGCGGGGCGCTGCGGGGCCGCCTCCGGGAGCCGGCGGGGCCCAACGGCCCTCAGCGACCGCCGCGCCTGTCCCCGCAGGGCGCGCGCACGCCCGCGCAGCGCAGTGGCGTCACCAGGCGAGGCGGAGAGAAGTGGGGGGGGCGCGCGGCGCGCCTGCGCGGC
>JAYKAV010002801.1:438744-561825 GCA_035582835.1 Phoebastria nigripes
AGCCGGACCGAGCCGAGCCGAGGATGATAAACACCCAGGACAGGTGCGGGGCGGTGCGGTCTCCACCCTCTCTGCACCGCCGGGCCCGCCCTGCCGCCCGGCGCGGCCTTCCTCGCCCCTCAGAGCGGTGGTGGCCGGGCCTGGGGTGCGGGCGAGCGCTGAGGTGGGGGGGGCTCTCCGCCTTTCCCGAGTTAAAATCCCCATCGGGGCGTCCCGCCTCCGTGGGGGGAGACCCCCGGGCGGGTGTCTGGGCGCACCGGGGCTGGGTCCCGGGGGATGGGGATGGGGGTGGGGGTGGGGAGTAGCGAGTGTCTGAGCACCCTTTTGCTAATAAGCCTTTAACCGCTGAAGAGGGTTTGTGGCCTCCCTTCCCACAGTCCCCGCGCATCTCTAAGGAAAGGTGATTTTTCCTGGCAGGTTGGTAATCAGCAGGCATGAACTTACATGATTTGTAGGTATTTTTCTCAGCTGATCAAATTATCTTGTGTGTCTGTTCCTTGTTTAGAGTCCAAAAAGTCTCATTTCCTGAGCCTCTATTGTACCGCGTAGATAAGTGCCTGGAGGATGTGTATAAACCAGCCTTGTTTCTTGGCCACTGCGTGTAGGGTAGATACTTGAGCTATGCTGTATTCATCAGATGGTTATTTACAAGTTGCTCCTCAAATCAGGTTCCTTAATATATGACTTGCAATGGCTGGCAGCATAATATCTTAGTATTATGGGCTAAGTGCAACTGCATCTTCGGAGCCTGTTTTAAAAAGGGGGGGTAAAGAAAACAAACAAAAAAACTTTGTTTCTATAATGTCAAGGGAGCTGCATGGATCCTTCCATCAGGCCCAGCTGTTCAGTGCAAATAAAAACCAAAAAAACCCAAGAAAATGTGCAGCTTTCTAGCCCCCAAGGTGCTGGTTGTTGTCATGGACTGAAAGCAGTGCTGGCCTCGGGCTTCAGGTGCAAGGGCTGTTGAAGAGCAGCCGTGACGGGGTTCAAAAGTTGAGGAGTTGTCCTTTGTGCTTCCCAGGGACAGGGCACAGGGTTGAGATCGCTGGAAGCTTAGCGAGTTAAAATTATACCCGCTTGCTTCCAGCTCCTGTTTCAGGCAGGACTTGCTTGAGAAGCTTTTGCTTGGGAGTTTCTTCAGGGAGAGGCCCTTGGTGATCTAAATGCATCTTAATCTAAACCAAGCTGCTGGAAAGCAGCTTCTCAAAAGAGAAAAGAGGCTAGAAGGGAGCACAATCCTAATTTTTAAGCTATAAACAGGCCTCAGGGAGCAGAGTTGCAGTGTGCCACTCGCATGCAGATGCATTGAAGGATAAGATTTTGTCAGGTGCTTGCACGAACTTCTTCCCAGGGTGCTAACACGCATCTGGAGGAAGCAAAACCCTTTTTAATCTGTGCCCCCCCGCACACACGCTCGCTCCCCAGCATTGCCTGATGGCGCTGCCCTGCGTCTGCTGCTCTCAGGACCCTAGCTGGCTGCCGCTGCGAAGTTTTGGGGGAGGATAGCGGTGGCGTGCAGATCTGGGCTAGGCGAAGCCCCAGTGCTGCAGGCAGGGCTCAGCAGCTGAAGGGGTCTTGTGTTTTGACTTCTGCATGTGCCAGAGGAAGCAAAACTGGGAAGTGTCTTGAACTGCTTTGCATGAAAACTGCTGCCTCTCTCTCTCTCTCTTTTTTTTTTTTTTTTCTTTTTTTTTTTTCTTTTTTCTTCCTCCACAACTACACTTCATTATCCAGCTTCTTGATGCCTTGGCTGCAAGTTGGAGAGAGCTATCAATAGTACATTGTTGACTGGGGGGTGAGGGAGGAGGGAAGGGAATAACAAAGCTGCCAACAGCTTTCTGGGGGTGGGGAATGGCACAGCAAAGTGCTTTGTCATGCCTCTTGACATCCACTACTACTGAATACACACTGGTCCATTGATCGCCCCAGTCATGCCGTGAGGAGGGACTGTATGAACACAAAACACCACTGAGCATGTGTGCAAAGGGGTTTGTCCCGAGACAACTGCTTAATATCTTTTCCTAGTGTATTTAAACAGCCTTTTCTCCAAGCAGTGTCTGCTGTAGGCCATGGCACATGGGAACACTTCTGAAGAGCCCAGTCTCGTGAACCTGGAGGAGGAGGAAATATGTGGAGGAAGAATATCTGTGTTTCCTGTAGAAAGATTATTTTGGTATGAGATGGCAAGCCAAGAGCTTACCAAATTCTGCCTGTGTCCTAACTGCGTTTGTGAGTTATTTTTTGGCATTCAGAAATGCCAAATTTCAGTAGTTTGTTTGCAGTCTGGTATATGCTCTAGCATACTGTATAGGCGGTTCAGGTCATTCTGATAGTGCAGCTTGGTACTTGGTCTTTGGATACTTAAGCCTGTCTCCCTCGTGGAGAGGGATTAGAGTGGAAAAACCCTGTCTTGGGAACAGCTTAAGTAAGAAGTTTTAGGACAGACAGTAAGCTGTCAATCCATCTACAGAGTCTGTCCATTATAGCCCTGTTCCTCGCTCTGTGTGCTTATTTGAAAACCCTCACACTCCCTTTTATTTTGGTGGTGTTTACATAGCTTTGCGCTGGCATGTTTCATAATGGGAACGCTGGGGAACGACTGGTTTCTCTGTGTTGCTTTTGCAGGCTTTGTTAGAGGAATACTGCTGCTGTGCCATGCCTCAGCAAAGAGCTTTTGTGGTACTGATAAAGGGAGCAATGCTCCAGAAATAAAATTATTTGCTTTCATGAAGTTCCTAAAAGCTAGGGTAGATATTAAAGCCTGCATTCAAAGTGATCCTGAAAGACCGCGTGTAGGACATGCAAACAAACTTAGAAACAGGAAGGGAAATTTATTTTCTTGCTCTTAAAAGTAGATCTGTGGGGTGAACTTGTAATTTTTAGGGTTGGGATGAAGGGTGCTTGTATGATGTTTCATTTGCATGTGAAAATGTCAACTCGGACGTCGTAGAGCGTGTTGAAAATATCTGAAGAACCAGCCCTTTCACTCCTCCTCGTTTTGAAAATGTGAAACTTAAACCTTCTCCTTCTGGTTCCTGTTGATCTATTTGTAGATATTTGTCTATAGAAAATGTGTGCTCATCTGGTCATGCATTTCCAGCCATCTGCTATTGGCAGTCTTCCAGGTGTCCCTTATTAGCATGAGGTTGCTCAGCAGTCTCTCCGGGTTCTTGGCTGCAAAGCCCCTCCTCCATTTATACGACTTGGACAGCGAGTGCTTTTAATGTAGATGTCTGGGCACTAAAGCCCTGATGGCTGCCTCTGACGTGCTGTGGAGGAGCAGGGATACAAGTGGTTTGGGGTCATGAGGAGCTGTAGCATCTGAAATGTGATACCTGCTAATGTAACCTGATGTTCTCTCTCTTTTTCTTGCAGTAGTATTTTACCTTTGAGTAACTGTCCCCAGCTGCAGTGCTGCAGGCACATTGTTCCAGGGCCTCTGTGGTGCTCCTGATGCCCCTCACCCACTGTCGAAGATCCCCGGTGGGCGAGGGGGTAGCAGGGATCCTTCTCTTTCAGCTCTGATATATAAGGTGAGAAAAATCTGACGTCTAATAATGCCTGTACCCGTGTTGCAACTGTGTTCGGTTCCTGTCGCAGTCTGATGGGAATAAATGCAAATAACTCCAAGGTAATAAGTGGGAGAACAGTTAATTTTTCAGCGACCCTGTTGGCAGATCGCTGAGCTGCATGCAGTGCTCTCCCGCTTAAATATCACCTGTTTATTAAGAAATGAGAGACCTTTTCTCAAAGGTGTGCAGCAAATAATTCACTAGCCCTGTTCCTGGAGGTCTGTTTCAGCTATTGTATGCGGAACCAGCATTATCAAAACATGAAACAACTTCTTAAATGTTTTGCCAAAAGAGGAAGTGGGAAGCAGAAAGGTGAAATGCAGAGAGAGAATGGTTGATAAGCTCCTTCCTGTGCCCTAGTCTGGAAGGTAAAGCCGTCAGGGCCTGGGAGCTGCCTGAACCGATGTACAGAGTAACTCCTGACTTCACAAAAGGGCGAGGCGGCTGCCCACCTCACAGATGGGAACGTTTCTAGAACACGTGCATGGGATGAGGCAAGATCAGGAAGGCTTTGTATCTGCAGACTTGCTTAGGAGCACGTGGATCTGCGTAGCTCTCATTTTTTGGCCCTCTTCATTCTACGGGACCTTTCCTTTTGGCTGTCGGATGAGGAGACCTGGCGGTTCCTTGCTAGGATTCCTAGAATAATTGGCACTCGTGCAAGTCTGTGTTGTGTTATGGTGGCACACATCTGTCTCCCTTCTGGGATGGGGCAGCTTTTCCACAAGCCAGGGAGTAAAGTGCTATCAGATGAGGTAGCCTAAATTTATGCTAAGCTTGCAAATTTGGCTGTTCAGACATGAGTGTTGTCATAGGTATTAGGCTTGATTTTTAATTACCCTGTGGGAGGCACACAGACTTTATATGATGAAGAGATACAGGCCCTTTTGGGTCACAGCTACCAAAGTCTCCTCTTGAAATTCATGAGAGAATCGCAGACCTCACGGCTGCTTTCGGAGGAGTTTTCTTTAATGCTGCCTTGGTGAATTTTTAGCATGTGCCTCACCACTTACCTTGTGAATAAATGTCAACCTCTGTAGCCTCTTAATAATAATGTAACACCAGCTTAATGCTGTTGAGTGGAGTTGTCACAGATGTTAGAGGGGTATGAAATCTAGAGAAGCAGCAGAACACAACAGCCTTCCTGTCAGATAAAGAAGATACATAAATAGCTTCAACAGGGGCTCAGGACAACTAATGAATTCCCTCTGGGTGGGAGGGGAAGAGAAATAGGGGACCCTGCAACTTGAACTCGTGCAGGCCAGTTTTGCCAAGCCTTGCATACACACCAGGCGAGGTCCGAAGGCAGAAAATGGGCTCAATGTGGAGGAGATGCTGGTGGAAAGAATCACAGTTTGGAGACTTTGAAGTGTTTGATTTCAGTACGGCCTTGATTTAGCACAGAAGCTTTTGGCAGTGGTGTGTAGGCAGGGGTTGCTGCCTGTGGGGATGTCATCTAGATAGCTGCATCCCAGAAATACGGATATAATTCTTTCTGGGTTTATTGCTGACAAAACCTAGCAGAATCTGTCAGAAAATCGGCTCCTTCTGTAACATGCTCATCGCAGAGCAGAGTGGGCTGTGTTGCCCAGTGGTTTAAAGTCCAGCCTCAGACAGGGGTTACTGGGACTCTCTCTGCCCCTTTCAGTTGCCTGCTCAATCTAGCGGTGCTGTAGTTACATCAGGCTGAGCTTTTCGGCCAGCAAGCTTCAGTGTGACCTGGAAAGGCATTTGGACCCAAAAGCTTAAGTACTTTTTCCAGCTGTATCAGCTGTTCTAGTTCAAGGGATGACCTTTCTGAACGAGCCTGCCTCCTTTGGAGTATGGGGCGCAGTGCTCATATACAACTGCGCTATAAATTAAGCAGCTGGGTTCCCTATAGTTGTTGGGATTTTTGTGTTAAGAGACTTAATGCTTGGCCCTTCATCAAGGGAGCTTTACTTGAGCTGGGAATGCAATAGTGATCGGCGTCGGTGCTGCGCAGCCAGGACGGGCTTTGTGCGAATGGACGTGCTCTGGCTAGCAAACTTGGCAGGAGGCTGCAGGTGTAGCACGTGCCAACAGTAGGCTGCTTACACGAGTTTCTTGAGTTGCTTGGCTGTGGTAGATCATAACATCCTTTCTCCTTACGCTGCCAACACGTAGGGGCCTCCCCCTGTCCTTTTCGGGACATCTGAGGAGTGTAGCTGGGTTGGAAAAATCTTGTGCTCAATGAATTGTAACCAAGTGGAAGCTGGTCCTTGCAGCTTTACTTCACTGAAATGGAGCCCAAGGCTGGAGAGCCGGTGGTTTAGGTAGCTGTGTATAAAAGATAGCCTGGTGGGTTTGGTTTTTTCCCCACAATAGCATGGTGGGGGGATTTTGCAAGGGTGAACTAAAACCGAACATTTGTTGTATAAATAGGATTTTGCTTTGAGCAGCTTCCAAAGAATTCTGGGCTGCTGTGTCACAGGAACAGCTTCTCTCCCCAGCATCTTGCTGTATCTATTTTGATGCCTAGAAATAAAATATCAGCTGCCCAAGACAGACTGTGTAAACGTAATTCCCACTGAACCGGGGGAACTGGTTCTCTTAATCTGTGCAGTTATGCTGCCTTTGGTTCATGGGCTGTTGCATTAGGGGGCTTTTAAGTGGAAAAACCTTGCCAAGTTTGGAGTGCAGGGCATAACTTCTGGTGACAGAAGGGCTAAGCCAGAAAGCTCAGAAAGCTTTTCCCCTCCTATTGCAGGCTCCTGCACAAATGCATGTGTGTGCCTCCCCCTCCAATGTGTCAATCCCAGCCTGCTTTTCTCAACTTCCTCACCCTGTTTTTGTTTTCATGAAGTATAAGAAAAGAAGCATCTGTGAGCTTTTCTTGAGAGAAGGATCTTTTCTGAAACAGAGACACTTTCTGCACAGTAACAACAACTGTAAAAGGCTCCTATAAAGTCCCTGGTGAAGGATGTGCATATAATCCCATTGTTTTTGTTTTTTAAATACACCTCTGTAGTGCAGAGCTCTCGCTGGGCTCCAGCCTGACTTTTGCTGCTGGCTCCACGGTGGCTTTATCAGCAGCAGTCTGATTTAACTTGAGCAGCTGTCGGTAGGTTTCTTAGCGCACTTGGCTTAAAACTAGTAAAACCCGACAGCAGGCGCAGCCACAAAAACTTCTTTCAAACTTGATGAATAAACTTATTTCCTACAGGATATTTATTCTGATGAAGTGTAAACTTGTTTTTCAGCTAAGCTTTGTGGGCTTTAAACAAACGGCAGCTTCCTCTGCTCCGGTTACCAAAGCCAGGCAGTTCCTGATTTGTACGCAGTGTTACTTTGTCACCAGCATTAACATACTCAATGGCTTCTTCCTTGTCACAATAGTCAAACCAAGAGGGATCTACTTTAATATACGTGGTAATAGGAATTAGAGCACTGGGACACAGGTTTGAGGAGCCTAGAAAGGGTCTCAGAGATGTTTTTGCTGAACCGCTGGTCTTTCAGCGATGCTTATACCTTAATAGCTCAAAACACCTACAAGAAGACATCTGCTTGAAAAGCCACAATACTGAGGATTCTTCCCCCTTACTGGGTGGGCACCATTGGTCGCCAATGTGTTTGTACTGCCCATCTTTTACATGCTTCTTCACTGCGGATCCAAACTGGATTAAGTTTTCTCTGCTGTACTTGCTGCCTGTGTGCGTTATGGTCAGAGATGAGTGTACGTCACTACAAAGCATTTACTAAGCCTAGTCTGGTGAGATGCTGTCTTTCTGCAGCAATGTCACTTGTTTCATTGTCAGTCCAGCTGATTGTCAGCAGATCAGAGGTCGTCATGAGCTGCTGAATTAATCACCCTGATAAAAGAAAATGCTTGGAGGCTGGATGGTTACTCACCTAATGACCCGATGGAGTAAACCACCTCCCACCCCACCTGTTGATGCCATTGATGAGAAATGAAAGCACATGGCTTTCCCAGGCATTCCTGTGACTCGGGAACAGAGCAGACATGACTTGTATTATCTGGTTTACTTCGGCCCTTCAAAGCTGTGCAGGTGACTTTGTAAATGTGAAAGAATCAGGATGCATGAGCCTGTAACCAAGCAGATGGGAACAGTTTAGCTTCTGCTGCAGCTGACAACGTTAACTTGAGAACCTAATGAATTTCTTCATCGTTTCACTGAGCTCTTTGCAGTGAAATGTGGAAATCATTATTGGGCAAGCCAACTGCCTGCAAAAATTGTCAGGAGGAGGAATGGAGTTTTAACCACGAAACTTGTTTTCTAGGAACTGCTGAGCTGAATCTGAGGTGGTCTGCATGCTTGGCATTCCACTCAGAGTAGTATTGGAGAGGAATGCCTACATTTGTGGTCTCTGGAAAAGACCTCGTCACAATCTTAAAATCTGTGTAGCTTCTGTCTGTTTTGGGATTTTCTCTGTGCTATGTATTTTCCTCCCTTAAACCAAGAGGCAAACCATTTGCCATACTAGTTGGTTGTAAAATCTGGGAAACCAATTTGTGGTCATCCCTTAAACAAAAAGACTGTGTTGGGGATTGGGGAGACAACGAAATTGGTCAGACTGCGGCAGCAGATGCTTTTCCAGCTTATCGGTTCAAGTTGTGTTCTTTGAAGGGTAGTTCATGAACCACCCTTCAAAGACGTGGCTGGGACCTGCGGTGAATGAATGGACTCTCACTACCCAGAAATTTAATATATTGTAAATATGCAAAACTGCATTCCCTTGAATAGGAAAACATGACTAGAAAATCACTCTAAGGTCTGAGTGCTCATTGTGGTGTGTCCCTGAGCCCGTGAAAGGGGAAGGGAAAAGTATAATGTTCTTCTGAGTAAAACTATAATACCATTTATTTTGCATTTGCATCTCTCTAGTTATACTCCCCTGGCTGTTTAGTGTGTAGGACTTTACTTTTTTGTTCTTTATTTTTGTATTAGGTTAGAATAAAAGCAAGGTATTCTGGAAAATACAGGTAGTTCAGAAAAATAGCTATTAACCACTTACACGCTTGTTTAGAGTGCTGAGACTCAGATATGAGCTTGCAGCCAACTGTGTATACCTTCACGAGCTATGGTGAGTCTCACGGTGGTGGATTTTAGTGATAGGCTGAAACTCTGCACACGCAGCAGTCTGTAAGGGCTGGTCCTTTTTCAGGAGGGCGCTCCCACTGAAAACAGTCCTTTTGCATGCTTACTTAAGCACAGTCATTACATTTTTTTGGTCTACAATCTTATGGATAGTTTTCTTTGACCCTAAAGCGTATTTCATGAGCTCTCCTCCCTCCCCTGCACAGGACGAGAAGATCACTGTTAACCAAGATGTCCCAGTGCACGAAGGGAAGCCTCATATTGTCCACTTCCAGTACAAGGTCACAGAGGTGAAGACCTCCTCCTGGGATGCAGTGCTCTCTAACCAGAGCCTCTTTGTGGAAATCCCTGATGGATTATTAGCTGATGGAAGCAAAGAAGGGTAAGTTCAGGATCCCAGAGCTGTGTCCGTGGCTCCGCAAGGAGCAGGGCTTTGCTTACGTGGGTGATCCTGTGCGTGTGAGGAGAATGGGCTATATGTACGGCAGCTCTGTTCCTGGTTTGTGTATCTGAAGTATGTCCTTACTCCCTTGTCTTCAGAGAAGTGTCCTCCTGTTAGTCCTCCTTATATATTTTCTTTCCCCTTAGTGATCATTTCAGATGGGTTACTGTTTTTTGAGTCCTTATGCTAATGAAAAATAAGCAATAAATGAGCAGAGTGATTCTTTGCATACTTTGGTATGGAAAATCTACAAGCCTTTCTCTGATTTTCGTTCTGCTGGCCACTTGGCAAGCTTATTTTGGCAGGCATTTTCTTCTCTTTCAGGGGAAAAAAAAAACTCCATTATATTGATGCGCTCCTTCTCATCAGTAGGTTGGAGTGCTGCCATGCAGGCATTGGGCTCTGCCAGAGTCTCTGATTTTTCTCTGTTGGCAGAATATGGTAGTGTTTTGTCCAGACAGCTCTGCTCTGGGAAGTTTGTGTAAACGCAGCTTCCAGAGCAGCTACTTCCTGCCAAGTGCTTTGCCAGAGATATCCACTGGTGGGGAGCACTGTAGCATAGATGTGGCTTTACTGGATTCCTCTGCAAAGCTCTCTGAAGTCCTCCTAAATCTCCAAGTAGGCTTCATCCATAAATGACACAAGCTAATTAAGAAAAAAACCTCACTGGGCACCTTCAGTAAGTGCCAGTATTCTTGCTGTCTCACACTTGTCTCATTTGACTCCGAGTCCAGATAAATGTTTGTGTGATTTCTTCAGTCGGCCCGTAAATCCTTTAGCTGTCCAAGTGCCTGCTCTCTTGGGAGCACGTTCTTCTGGGAGGGACCCGCCTGTGCCATCGTGACTTAAAGCATGATTTTGTAAGATTATTTTTAGCTAGGTAAAACAGCTTAGTAGAGGCTGTAATTAAAATAGTTCATTACCATATTAACAAAACCCTTGCAAATTTAATCTCCCTTGCTGCACTCCAGTCTCGTTGACTGCTGTTTAATTAGATGTCGATTGAAGCCCTGTTTGTCACTGCTCTAACAGCCTGCATCGTAAATGGTTACAAGGCCAGCAGTGACAGCGATGGCTCCGCTGTGCTGATCCCTGGGGCTCAGAGAGAGGTTAATACAGCACTGCTTCCATCAAGAGGTGGCAGAAATAATTTAGCTGGAAAGGCAGGAAACATGGATTCAGGGTGCATCAGCTGTGCCATCCAGCTGATGTGTTCAGGGAAACAGCTTTGCCTGTGCACATGCTCCTTCAGTGATGTTTTTCTCTTCTCTTCTGCCTGGCATGAGCTTTTTTTTTCCCTGCCTTCCCATAAAGCGCAAAAGTTGCAGATTCCCTCGTGTATGTTGCCAGCGGAGGGGATGTAGCCTGGCTCAGGATCAGCTGCAGTATTCAGCTTCCTGCGTATGAAGGCTTCTGTACAAAATCACTGGCTTGTGGGGATGGGGGCTTGTGCACGCTGGCACGTGGATGCCGAGGACAGTGACTTGTTGGGTGTCTTGGTGTGAGGATAGCTCTTAGTTTTGCAGGGCTGGATAGCAAAGCAGGAAGCCCATTGTTTCGGCACCCATTGTTCGCTGGAAGGGGTCTGTAAACAAGTAATCTTTCTGCCTGAAAACATCCAAACAGTTGATAATGCTCAGAGGCTTCCTCAGGACAGGACTTCCTATAGCTGATGTTCTTTTGTCTTCTTCCTCCTTGGCAGGTTATCAGCATTGTTGGAGTTTGCTGAAGAAAAAATGAAAGTAAACTACGTCTTTATTTGCTTCAGAAAAAGCAGAGAAGACAGAGGTGAGAATTCCCCCCCACTGTCAGGTTTGTTCCCTAGATCTAAAATGGTGCTGCTGAAGCTGTACAAAAATCTGGTAATCCCAAAGCAAGGCTCCGCAGGACGCTTCCTATTGCAGTAATTGTTATATGCATAATTCTCGTGGCGTTCTTACAAATTAGAAATAGTTTCTTGTGGAGGAAATAAGCCCTTTATTGAGACTAAGGGAGAGGGAGTATTTTGGTTTCTCCGGCAGATATGCTTTGCTGTCCTGCTGTTAAATTATTACTAGTACTGTCATGCAGAAAGCTGCTGCTGAATTACTTGGAGTATTTTCTTGTCCAGAAATTGGTTAATATTTCTCCTTTGGTGAGGAGTGAAGGTCTCCATTTGGCACCAGGCTTCTGTGATTTGGAAGGGGAAACCAGGGAGAGGTTATTACAGGGGAAATGAACACTTATAGCTTGTTGCCCTGATGCTCATCTGCTTCTTAAAGATCTCCTGGCAGTTTTGCCCTTCCTAGACCTACAGGTAATCCTGACCCTGGTTATAGATGCTTATGGCTTAAGGGGCCTACATTAGGATCTAAAGATAGATGTGTTGAGTGAGTGATTACAGCACGGAAGTTTGAGGAGATTTGTGTTAAGGTACCAAGCTATGGATGTGTCACTTTAAATCTTACTAGATGCAGGCTAGTAACCAAGCAATTGCCATGGCAGGAGTCATTCAAAACTTAATTCTAATTTTACTCTGCAGCTTCACAAGCTGCGCACTGTCTTCTCTGAAACGAAGCACGTTATTAGAGCTAAGCTGTGCTGAGCCCAGGAAGATGTCATTCCGTGTTATGATGCCAAGAATAATTTTCAGATTAAGTTCTTGCTATAATGTCACCACCACCACAGGTTGCATAGGTGACCTCTGCAGTGGCTGGTTACAGGAGACATCTGATACTGGTTTTTGTTTTTAAAAATGGGCTAGGTGTTGCTCTTGGACCTGGCTTATTTGTATGAGTTCTGGAGCGCTCAAGATCCTGGGTCCTTGTCTATGCAGCTGAAATTCAGTGCTGTCTTGAAAATATATAGGAGCTCCTCCGCATGACCGTTCAGTGGCTGAAAGTTGATCATCAGAGGGTGCCACAGAGATTAGATGCTGCACCAGGGTAACTTTCACGGGTCACAGGGAAGTGATTGCTTTAGTAACAAGCGGGCATGCATCCAATCACTGTGTAATATAACCTTGCCTGACCAAGACAAGGTGCATGTGGGGACTGACCCTGCTCTGAATTTCTTCTGTGCATAACCCATGCTCTGAGGGTGGCTTTCCTGGGGGACCGCACTGAGCTGCGCTGAGTTATCTTGAGTTTCCACTGAGCTCCAGGTCCTCCTCACAGAGACAGCAAATTTCTGCCTAGACCCTGAGTAAGTAGATTCCTGTTTACTGCTGTCTGACCGGCTTTCAGGGCTCAAAGGGTGCTGGGACCCACATAAGCACAGAATAAAAACTTTGACGTGCTGCGGGATGGCTATGTGCATCCTGGCAAAGCAGGGCTGCGTGGCTGGTGCACGTAGATAACCATCTTCTCAGAGGGGACGGAACAGACATTGCAGGATAAACCTGCTCTGCTGCACAACTAAAATCCCCTTCATGCTTAGGAGCAGCTGTGATGAATGCAAGAAGAGACAAGACCTCCTATTCGAGAGGGCTGTCATGTTAAAATGGTTTCTTTCTGTGCAGGAAGCTCTGGATGCGCTCACAGAGGGTGTTCAGTGCACTTTGATATGCGTGGCTTCTAGGGTGACGCAGGTAAAGAGGATTATCCCTGGTGGTAACAGATTTCCTTCTCTTTGGTAGCTCCACTCCTGAAGACATTCAGCTTCTTGGGCTTTGAAATCGTGAGGCCTGGTCACCCCTCTGTCCCGTCGCGGCCAGACGTGATGTTCATGGTGTACCCCCTGGATCAGAACTCTTCCTCTGATGAAGAATAGCTGCAGCAGGGGACTCCAGCATTTTCAGGTCACACTGTTGAGGGGAGAGAGGGTTACATCTCCTTTCTTGAGGAAAGGGAAAACAAGCTTCTGTTGGACTGAAACTGCATTTCTCAYTGTTAGATTGGCCTGTGTATCCTCAGAGTTGACTATCTCATTGAAATGTGTTGCCTAGAGAACTATATATACACACATGTAATCACCAAATAGTAAATGGAAGATGTTTATGAACTGGCATAGGAGCTCTTTACATGCAGCTGTGTGGTGTGTTAGCCTAGGGGCACCTGGTGCCCAGGCTGTGCGTGGGGGAGCACAGCGGTAGATGTGGTATCAACTCCTTGACTTCTCTAAACCCGTGTTGGTCCTTTCCTGATCACCCGATGTGCGCTCATCTGACAGACTACCTTTTTATTTTTTACTCAGACTCTTAAGTAGAAGGCATGTTTTGGGTGTTAGGCACATGGAGGAGACATGCTTGAGTTAACCTTTAACACTACATTAAAACCCCCGTGCGTCTCTGCTTTGGGGCGACCAATGCTGTTTTAACTGGTCTAACTTTTTTTTTTAAACTTCTTGCTCTTCCAGCTTTTGTTTTAAGCAGTCTTAACTCTGTTCAATGTTACCACTGCACTATCACAGCGTTCAATAAAAGGGGCATTCAGATGAACCTCACACAGCTGGGGCTGCTTATTTGAAAGGAGCAGAGCCTCTGGTGGGCCTCCCATAGTGCTGCGATGGTTTCAGAGGGTCAAGGGAGTGTTTGGAGCAATACCTGTGCTCTGGGGAACGTTTCCTTATCTGCCTGCAGCGTGATGGTTGTGATGGTCCAAGGAGCCTCAACAGCTTACGCCTTTATCCTCTGCCCAAGGATGGGTAAGGAGCAGGCCCGTGGCTGTCACCTCCGTTCTTCCTCCTCACCTTTCCAAAGAGATGATCTCAAGGCTGGAGACACCAAGCTAACAGGTGTATCCAAACCAAAGGGAATTGCCTGTGGGGGCAGGCATGGGCGGCGGCTCTGCCAGTCATGGTGGGATGCTCTTCCCATCTGGGGGCTCTCCTGGGGTGGAGGGATGGGGCCGCAGTGCTGGTGGTAGCTCGTGTTTCATCCCTATCCCTTCTAATGTTGGAGAATGAGGTTGTGCTCTTGTCTTTGTGCCATGTGGATGTAACCTGGCTGGCTTTCTTTGAAGGCCACACAAGAAGGGTGTATTTATAAACTGTGCCCCGGAGGTGTGCCGTAAGCTCTCTTCCTGGCCTGGCTGCTTGTGTGTGGACTTGTCCTTGTGTGCTTTGTTGTGCTCTCGCCCTTCTGTGGAGGATTTTGTTAAAAGCTGAAGCCAAGCCATTCCATAAACGTCATGGTCAGTGTTTTCTGTTTGGGGGAGAGAGGTGGGGCTGGGATACAAGTTTGTGTGAATAAATCATCTTAAAGTTTGTGTCTCTCTTCCCTCCTTCCCCTCCAAAGAAATCAAAGGGCTGGTAGCTCTACTCCCTCTTCAATGGAGCATTAAATCCTAAGTCTGGTTTAAAATTTAGAGGCTGGGCTGTGCTGCTGGGAACATCTTTGCCCTACCTTTTATTGTGGGGCCATCAGCCCCTCTTGTGCTGGCTGCAGCTCTGCAACAGGCATTGCCCCTCCTGTCCTTGCTCCAGGTGCGGTGCAGAGACAGAGGAGACCTTGCACCTATTCCCTAGCTGAAACAACACTGATTTCTAGTTCTGCCTTTTGAAAGGCCAAGTTTTATCCCTTCTTGTAGCTGGAGCTGCCCCCACTCCTTCCCTGGGCTGGTGGGTGCCTCCCTGGGTGTTTCTGTGTGCTCCAGGGCCCTGCTGCCACCTCTACTGGCACATCCCTAATGTGATGGGGTGGGAACCACTTTGCCCCTTCCTTACTGGTAAAATTTACTGGTAAAGTGAAAGGTCCTGGTCTTGGGAGCTTGGAGTGAGGATGATCTCCTGAGCTTGTTAATAAGCTGTAATTATTAGGCTGTGCCAGTGCATGTGCTTCTCCAACAAGTACCAAATACTGTCCTGCCCTGGCTCAAGTAAGTGTGGTCAAATGTAAAGGTCTCAGCTATGAGTGTCTTCAGAAATACCCTCCTGAAAAATCTAAAAGGTGCTTCTGATTTTTCTAGGTGCTGCCAGATGCAGCACAGGTCACCTGCATCGCAAAGCTGGAGGAGCCAAGCTCTGCCCTGTGGCACACCAGTCCACCAGCTGCCTCCCCCAAAGGGGGCTCCCTGGGGTGATGGAGACAGGCTTGCTTGGTGTAGGACAGGACCCTGGCGGGCCATGGGGCAGCTGCCTGTTGGTGGTGACCAGGGGTTCAAGCCTGGGGGGTTCTGACCCAAATTGTCATGGCTGAGCTTGGCTGCAGCATTCCCAGGTGGGGCTGTGTGTGCTGGTGGCAGAGCAGAGGGGCCGGATCCAGGTGCGCAGGGCTTGCGAGCAAGCAGAAGGGTGCTGGGGGGGGCAGGAGCTGCTGCCCCACTGGGCCACCCCCCCCCAGCCTCGGTGGCCGCAGACCAATGACCTTGGCACCAGGAGCAGCACATCTGCTTAAGCCCTCTCAGCTGCCCCAGAGCTGGGGATCCCCCCTTCCCCCCCCCCCCCCCCCCCAAATCACTGGCCACAGCTTTTGGGGACAAAGGACCAGAATTTGGGGGAGCAGGAAGAAAAAGCCACCCTCACAGGTTTGTGATTGTCTCTTAAAAAGATTTATTCTCTCTCCTTGCCCAAATGTACAAAGGCAAGAAGAGTACAGTTTGTATATATATATATTTTTTTATATATATATATATATAAAAAAACAAAGAACTTGGTAATAATGTACACTTTACAGAAGGGCAGAATCAGGAAGACTGAAATGAAACCCAACACAGCAACGCCAATGGAAACAAGAGCTATAAACACCAATAGTTTGACGCCCTGGCCAGCCGTCCATCGGGCCCAGTGGGCAAGGGATGGGGCTCAGGAGGGGGACCCGGTGGGCAGGGGGCCCCATGGGCAGGGGAGCAGCACCGCCGCAGGGGGCTGGGGTGCCAGCCCCACGGGCAAGAACTGACCAGGAAAACCTGAAAAACGTCAAACCTCAAACCTATTCTGCGTAAACTGTTGTTTCATTTAACACCTAAAGGGAGACTCAACTGGGACCCAACTGGGAAGGTGGGGAGCAGCCCCCCCCAACCCTCTTCAACTGGCAGCAAAGCCCGCAGCACTCCCCATCACCCCCCTGCCCCAGCCCAGACACCCTCTGTGCCAGTGGTGGGCCCTGGCTGTGCCGGGAGGCAGGCTCTGCCTGACCGCTGAGGCTGGAGGTAGGAGCAGCTGGTGGGATGCTCCTCCACAGGTGGGATGCGGGGTTCCCCACCATCACCCTGACCCCTCTGGTCCCCAGCCCCGGTGGCTGCGTGCGGCTCCTTAACAGGCATGGGGTGGGTCGAGCTGCTGCTCGGCATCACCTGCCCCATCCCCGAGGAGTGTGCTGGGACAGGCTGCCCCGTCTCCTTGCAAAGACAACGAAGAGTGGAAGAAAAATGAGTTGGAACAATGAGAGCAGGCTGGGGCTGCGGTGCTGCCAGCACCCGAACCAGGGCCGAGACCAGCGAGCACATCCTTTCCAACTGGGTAAAGTGGGATGGGGGGAAACGGGGAAAGAAAACAAAACCCAAAACAACAGCTTTCAAACAATTGCTTTTTACAGTATGTACAGAGCCCAGCGGGCAGAGCATCCCGGTACAGCAGCCCCTGAGGGCCGGGTGCGACACGGACACACACACACCCCCGAGACCGACGGCCCCCTGTGCTCCCCTGGCCAGGCAGTGGAGAGCAGCGGGGAGAGAGCCAGGGCGGCCCGGCTGCTGCAGGGCCGAAGTAGAGCATCAGCCCGGGGAGAGCCGCTCCGGGGCTGGGGGAGCAGAGGACCAGAAAGCCCCTGTCCTCGGGCGCTGGGGAGCAGCTGGGAGTAGGGACTGGCCTCCTACAGGGCCTGGTGCCCTGAGCCCTGGCATGGGGCCAGAGGGGGAACCGGCACAGCCCCAAGTGCCTCTGGCAGAGCCTAAGTGTGCTTGTTCCTCACTGGGTTCTGCCCACAGCCTGGGGAAGCCGGTTTAAAAGCAGAAGGTGGATGCAAAGAGGAGCCGCAGCTCTCGCCTGCCCGAGCGGGATGCACTGCCCCGGGTTTGGGGAGCGCTTGCCTGGGCAGGGGGGCAGAAGAGAGGCCAGGGGTTTGCAGAGTCACAGCTCAGAAACCAACTCGAAAGCCGGGGGCATGAGCTTCAGGCAGGTCTGGACCGTGCAAGGCACTGGGGAGGAACCCTGGCAGCGGGCTGGGTGATGGGCACAGCCCCCAGCTCTGTGCCCGGCTGCCCCCAGCCCTGCCGAGCCCCAGCCACCCAGGGTGCAGTGGGGGCAGAGGCTGCTTCACTGGGGCCAAGAGCAGCCCGCGGCTCCCCCAACCCTACGCTCCAGCCATCAACCACGTGCTGGTGGCTCCTGCCCACACAGGCACAGAGCAGTGGGTGCCATGGGGTGTGGGAGCAGCCATGGGGCTGGGAGAAGGTGCGTCCCACATGCAGCACATCCCCATGCCCCATGGCTGCCTCCAGTCCGGCTGACCCCCCTTCCCTCTCCCCCTCCCCCCCCAGCTCACACCAGCCTCCCCGAACACCGCGTGAGCCAGCCCTTCCCTTCCCGAGACTGTGACCCCACGGCGGGCTCAGCCCTGCACTTTGAGCCCCAGCGAGGAGCAGGCAGGAGGCAGTGCCCCTGCCTGCCCCCAGTCCCATGGCGCTCAGCCCCACTGTGAAGCAGCAGCTCGCAGAGAAAAGGCGCGGTCCCAAATCCATCAAGAAACCTCAGTGCTTCCGTTTCCTCTTCATATGCACCAGGCAGGCGAGTCACCTCCATCCCAAGTGCTGGTGCCCAGTAGAATAAATATTTCCGCAGGTACCAGCTTGCCCACTCACCAAAGGGGAGGGTGTAGAGGGGGGGAGTCAGTGTGTGTCCAACGGTGGGAGAAGACAGAGTCTGCCTCGGATCACGGCAGGAACGTCAAGCAGAACAATTAACACCATTCAACTGATGTCTAAAGGAGTCTCCAGCGCTTCCCCATGTGAGCCAGTCACATGTCTTGTACAGCCCAGGCATCCCGGCACATCACGTCCTGCCACGACCCCAAGGTCAAGTCAGCTGCCGCCAGCAGCCCTGTGAGCCTTGGGGCAATGGGAAAACCCCAGGCACCCCCCTGTGCACCCATCCCGGCCACCTCCACCCCAGCCCAGTTGCCCGCAGGCAAAGTAGTGCCAGTGCCACACTGGTGCCACAGGAGGAGAGCCTTACCGTTCTCACCTCCGGGGAGGTGGATATAGGGAGGGAGCGGAGCCTTGCTGGCTGGCAACAATGGCTGTGGAGGAGAGACCTGTGGAGGAGAAGTGGTGTCAGGAGCCGGCAGCCTGGTATGGGCACCCAGCCATGCCGGGGGAGCTGGAAAGTGCCGGATTCAGTCAAAGCAAAGCTCGGTGCAAGGGCTCACGCCACCCAAAGGTGGCTATGGCTCCTTCCCAGCTCCCCCCGAGCCATGCCCGTGGCCCCGGCTGGGTGCCAGGGTGAGGTTTGGCTCTCACCTGTTGCATAGGGCAGGTTGTACTGCGCCGGCAGCAGCGAGTACCCGAGGTGGTGGTGGTGGTGATGCGTTGAGAGCAGGCGCTGAGACGGCGAGGTGCGGGGCCGGTCGGCGCTCCTCTCTCCCCCGCCGGCTCCTCCGACGCTGCTACAGCTCCCACCACCTCCCACCACTCCGCAGCCACTGCGGTCCCGCTCCTGAGATGTCTTCTCACTTATCTGGAGAGTAGAAAGCAGACGCATGCTGAGGGACACTACCCGCTACCCCAGGGTGCAGGGCAGCATTGGACCCACGCCAGGCACTCAAGGCTGCCCCATTGGGATGATATTCTCCCTGCCTTTGGCCAAAGGCTCCCCATGACACTGCTGGGAGATGATGGGACAGCTGGTGACCAGCCCAAAAGCAGCAGGGCAGACACAGGTCCTGTTTCAGGCAGCTCCTTCCTGCCCAAAACCAGGGTTTGCTGCCACTGTGTCATCCCAGCTCAGTCCAGGAGGAGCTCATGACCCTATACTGCTGTGGGATGGAGACAGCTCCTGCATCCCACCCACCAGCTCCAGAGCTGAGGACAAGTGTTGCCCAGTCGCTGCAGGGCCTGGAGAAGCCCCAGTGCTCCTCTGGGCCAGCCCTGCTGCAGGTTTGGCTTGTCCATCCCAAAGGGGTTGTGTTGTGGGATTACTCCTCAGCCCCAGGTCTCCTACAGCAGCAGGAATGGCAAAAACCCACGGCAGGCAGAGTTGCTCCAGGCTGGTTATAGGATCCAGGGACCATCCCGAAGCTCGTGCACAGAGCTGGAACAAAGCCAGCGCCTTCCTGACCCTCACCGTGGGCGATTTGCTCTTGTAGTGGCTGGCGTGCTGCTGCAGGATGTCCAGGGCCTTGGACTCTGAGCTGGATTTACAGCTCACGCTGGGGCTGGCTCGGGACTTGTCGCTGTCATCGCTGCTGGACGCCTTGCTCCCATACGGGGAGAAAGAATAGCTGGAGGGTAGGTATGATCCTGGGGGGGAAGAAAAAGCAGTCAGGGCATGAGGAGTCTTCGGGCAGCACAGCAGGAGCACACAGCTCTGCACATGTGCCTCCAGGAGCGGGAGGATGTCCCACAGCCATCCACCACTCCGGGAGCAGGGACAGCCTGGGAAGGGACATCCCCAAGAAAACGCCAGCTCACTACCTGGGTAATTCTGCATCATGACGGTGGGCATGGCCCTGTAGCTGGGGTGGTTGGGGTCGTAAGACTGGCTGTAGGAGTAGCCGTGCATGTAGGGGATGTAGGACTGATGCTGCGTGAGGGGTGAAGACACAGGGACATGGACGCTGGGTCTGGGGTCCTTCGCCACCATGCGAGCCTCCTCGGTGGGGGTCAGTTTGCACTCAGAGCTGGTGCTCTCCTTCCCGTCCTCCTTGGACGCGGCTTCTTTGCTTCGATTTCTTTCTTCCTTCAACTTTCGGTCCCTCTCCTCTTTCCACCGCTCATCCTCCGTCTTGATGTCCGAGTACTTTGCCGGGTACACGTAGGTCCACATTCGGGGCTCGGCTTCCTGCAAGAACCAGCCAACCATCAGAGCAGCTGCCTCCCCCCAGCCCTGCCTGTCCCAAAACCAGGCTGGATTTGGAGGAGACCAGCAAACCCCACTCCCCTTCCCCGAGCTTTCCTTGGCCCATCCGTGGCCTCCCAGCCCCATCCTTTTGCTGGCCCTAAGGGAACCTCGTGGAGTCCCATCAGGAGCAGAGGACAACGCATGTTCTCTGAGGTGATGACCCCAGCAAACCCCTGCAGTGAAGCTGCAGCGAGGGGCTTCCTCCAGGAGGAAGCCCACTGCCGGGCCGGCAGGCAGGGCCGAGCAAGCAGCAGGCGGGCATTACCTGTCTGTACCAGAGCACAGGGTCCACCTCTGCTTGCCGGCCACACTCGGAGCCAGCCTTCGCCTCGGCAGTCTCCTTCCCAAGGTGGCTGGCCTCACTCAGTTTCACCTTGAGTCCCTCGGTGACCTGGCTGCCGGACAGCTTGGATGAGTCCTCCAGCTTGGGGATGATGACAGATTTGGCCATGTCGGGACCTCCCTGCTCCTTGGCCTTGCTCAGCCCTGACTTGACGAGGTCCGTGAGGCTTGGGGCCTTGGTGAGCGTCGGGGGCATGGGCGGCTTTTGCTTCCACTCCTCTTTGAGTGCTGCCTCCCTCTCCTTCAAGCCCAGCTCTGCTTTCTTCTCCAGCCCTCGCTGCTGCTGCTGCTCCAGGCTCTGCCGCTGCTTCTGCTGCTCCTCGTACTGCTGGCGGTAGGCAGGGTTGGTGCTCAGCAGGTGAGCGTGGTAGCCCTGCTCATTGTAGCCATAGGGGGGCACGTAGGCATACTGGTTGTAGTAGAGGGACTGCATGTACATGTTGGGACGCTGCTGGATGACTGAGGGCTGCTGGCTGGAGCCACCGAGCTCTGCCTTCTTCTCTTCGCAGCCTTCACTCTTCACCTTCACCTCCGGGTTCTCCTGCTCCTCATCCTTCTTCAGCTTCAAGGCCTGCGTCTCGGCTGCGGCCTGGCCGCCAGGGTTCAAGGGCCCCGGGCTTGCTTGGGGATAACCGGGGGAATAGTAGGTTTCAAAGCCTTGGTAATAGGGAGACTCTTTGCTCTGTGGTTGTGGGGGGAAAAGAGCTTTTTTGGCGCCTTCCTTGACCAGCTGCTCTGGATCCTTCGCCTTCACGCTCTCCAGCTTGCCCTCCCCATCCTCCCCGGCATCGGAGATGTCTGAGTAGGCCGGGCTGTTGGTCTTCACCGAGCTTGCCTCTGCCCCGTTCTGGGTGACGACGTGCAGCGGGGTCATGGGTTGGGCTGGGTTGGTGTTCTCCAGCCTGCTGGCACCACCGATGGAGGGGCTCGGGGCATTGTCGGTGAAGCTGTAGATTTTATCTGCCTCGGCCTTGATGCTGGCAAGCCGGCTCTGGTGGGGGTCCGATGAGCCGTTCAGCAGCCCCTCGCCTTTCATCCCCAGGTCACTGGATTCCCCCCGGAAAGGGCTCTTGCCTTCCTCCACTCTGCAGGCTTTGCCAGGAGTCAGAGGGTTTTCTACCTCCTTGGGCTCCTTCTTCTTCTTGTCCTTCTTCTTCTTCTCCTTGGAAGGGGTGAGGGCAGGGTTGACCGTGAAGGGCTCTCCCATCACCGTAGGCTTGGGCTGGATAGGTTTGAGCTGAGGGCTGTTGGGCATGGTCTGGACCACGGTGGTGGCAAGGCCCGTGGAAGAACCGGGGCTGGCTGTGGTGAGGGTGGCTGTCTGGAAGGTGTAAATCGGCTGAGGGGGGATGGCTGGTGCAATGGGTCTGGCGGACTTCAAGCTTTTGGAAGGGATCTTCTCCGGCTTAGCACCAGATGCCTTCTTTGACTTGTCCTTATCAACACATCGCTTCTCCAGAGAGTCAAATCCGTCATTACTCGTCTCATCGGCCACCGAGGGACCATCCTCAGAGCCGTCATTGGACAGGGCACCTGGGTCGGTGTCTCCTTCCCCACCCAGCTTCTTCTTGCAGGGGACCTTGGCGCTGAACTTGCTGGATGGGGAGGGACTGTGGGGCTCCATCAAGCGCACCTTGGGGGTGGCTGAGCGAGCCGGCGAGAGCGAGCCCTTCTGAGAAACGGCTGCGCCATTGCAGCTCCCAATGTCCGCGTGCAGGGAGGGCTCCTCGCCATACTCGCTGTCCATGTCCACCTCCAGCTTGCTGTCGTCGTCCGTGTGCGCATGGGCCTGGTGGTACTTCAGCCCGTTGATGTGCTTGTACTTCTTGTTACAGTTTGGGTGGGGACAGTCAATGAGGATGGGAGAAGGGCAGTTTCGGTCGAGGACAGCCGGCTCCACCTTGACTGCAGCGGGTGGCACGGCTGCCGAGCCCATCGAGTTCGTGCGGATGCGTTTGCTGCCCTTGGAGTCCTCCGAGCTGGAGTTCAGCTCCATGTCAGAGAGTGGTTTGCTCTTCCGCTTGGTGACGGAGGAGGGACTGGCCTTCACATCCTCCACCGTGCCGCCGGGTGGCGTGCGGTGGTCCGAGGAGTTCTGGCTTCCCCGGCGCCCTTTGCTGTTGGCTCCCGCGCGGGTCTTGCTGCTGTTGCTGGTCCCTTTGCTGTCCGAGGCAGCGGCAGTCTCGTTGACGGGCGTGTTGCTGTTGGGGCGCATGCGTTTACCCCTGCCCCGGCCATTGCGCATCTCCAGGTCGCTGGTGGGAGAGTCGCAAAACCTGCGAGGAGGAGGACAAGGAGGTTTTAATGGAGAGTCGGCCATGCCAGGCTACACTGTCCCCGCTGCGCAGTGGGGACCCCCTTCCTCCCATCGCTGTCAATCCCACAGGCTTATCCCCACCGCCACTCCAATAAAGAGGAAGCAGCAAGAGAGGTTTATTGGCAAATGCTCGACCATCTCCAGTCTCCAGGACGAGGGAGCCTGTGACTGCAGGGGCAAAGAGCCACAGGAGCAGCTTGGTTGGGCAACGAGGAGATGCTAACCCCCATGGGCAGCCCCACAGGCACAGGGCAGAGCGTACTGGGTGCCACGAGGGCCATACATGGCTGGGTTTGCCCTCTGTGCCTGGGCGAAGGGGGCTGAGACAGTGCTGCTGGACCCCACCAGCTGCTTACCGGGGAGGCGCCCAGTCGTGCTGCGTGCAGTCGAGCAGCGTCCCCACATATGTCTTGTTCCTCCATGTGACGTTGACCACCAGCATACCTGTAAGGCAAGGGGAGAGGGTCAGTCAGGGCCAGGCGTGACCCCACGGTGTCTCGCCCTTCCCTGGGCATCGCAGCAAAGAGGGATACCCCTCGAGATAGGCAGGAGGAAAAGCTCAGCTCTAGGGCCGGAGGAAGGTGGACACGGGGTCTTTGGCTCTTGGGAGAGGTGAGACCCTGGGCTTTGGGCTGGAGGGGCACCAAGATGGGAGCTGGAGAACCCTGCCTCATCCCCTCTCTCGGCACGGCTCTGGCTGGCATCCACCCAACCTCTCCTCCTTGAGCCGCTCAGCACTCTTCCTATTTTCATGGGGATGCTAAAACCAGTGACCCCCAAAGGGCTGCAGGATTTGGAGGGGCCTGAAGATCCACATTGGCTCCATGTGCACTCAGGTAGGGTAGGGAAGGCGATCTCTGGGGACCGAGGGCTGGGAACCCACCAGGGAAGATGCAGACAGGCCCCAGCAAGGCTGTGGACCCCAACACGGAGCTGCAGACCCCCCAGCAGGGCTATGACCCCCATGCGGGGCTGTGAACCCCACAGCCCTCCGGAAAAGGTTGTTACTGCCACTAGATGGCAAGCTGAGCCCAGCATCCCCACGCAGGTGACCACCCCTGGCAGGAAAACCCAACCTTGGGGGAACAACCCTCGTTCCTCCACTTCACTTTGCTCCCGCACCCCCCGGGACACCCATCAGCCCTGTATCTCTGCCTGGAGAACCATCCACAGGGCCACATCTCCTCCCATCATGGAGCAAAGGCATCAGGCATTCGGAAAACCTGGTGGTTTCAGCTTTTTCACACCAATTCAAGAAGAGAAGCAGCCTGGCTCACACCCGTGCTGAGGACATGGACCCTTGGCATCTCTTCTTGGAGGCGGGGGGGTCTTTCGCCGCATCAGTCAGCTTTGTGGATACTTCCTCCCTGCCATGGACCGCTCTGATTACCACAGAACTAATTTGACCAGGAGCGGAGTCCATTGCGCCGAGCACATTTATCTGAGCAAGGTAAAACTCAGGAGATAGGAAACTCGTTTGCAAGGGGGTTGATGAGTGTGGTGAGATATACAGCCACGCAGCCCCGGGAGATGGATGGAGCCAAGGGAGCCCAGAGCAGCTGTGCCTGAAGCACGTTTATAAATCTCAGCCTGTATTCCCTGTTGTGCCATGCCAGCAGCCAGCTGCAGGCTTCAGGGGTATAATATACAGAGCTGAGGTCTGACACGTGGGTCTCCTTCGGAAAGAGAAATGAAATGCAGGTCTTCTCTTTCCCCTTCTCCTCCTGGAAAACATTGGGTGCTCCAGTGGAAGAAGGTCACGGGAAGACACGGTGCCAACACATGGCCAAGACCTACAGCCAGCTCATCCCGGTGGGCAGGAGAGGCTGGGTCCTGCCTTCAGAGGAAGGTGCTGGGGACCTGCCTTAACATGGATGTGGCCGGGACGTGATGCCGGAGACAACGCGGGGTAGAAACAAGCGGCGAAACCAACTGCTGGGAGCCCGCAGCCCCACAAAGGGAGAAAAGGGGATGCTGATCCCAGGCATCCCAAGAAGGGTGCGCAGAGGGTGGTCTTCACCCCCCATGCCTCCTAACATGGCTTTTTTTGGCAGGCAGGAACCTGTCCCCCCCTCTCCTTAATACCCAGGGAAGCTGCCAGCTGTGTCCTGCACTCCAGCCCAAACCAACCATCCCCAGCACACCCCCGTGGAGCCACCGCAGGATGCTCCCAGGGGCTGCAGAAGGACCAAGCGGCAGCTGAGGAACCAGCAGCCCCAAACCAGACCCCACCCCGGGGACCAGCTCATCCCTCCCAGCTACAGTGCTCAGAGAAGCAGCTCCCTCTGGCCTCCCCACCGCACAGCCAGCGCCAGTTCAATCCCTCTTTGAAGCCAGTGGAGACCATGAACCACTGGAAGTTAATTGCATGACAAGCCACTGGAGGTTCTTGCGCATCCCGGGGCCAGCATGCATTATTAGAAAGGACGTGCTAGCATTTTTTTTTCCTCCATCACCACGATCACAGGAGAGGGATGAAAGATGAAGGGGCAAAGCGAGCTGGCACACAGCCGTCCCTCCCTTCCCTGTTGGAGCGTCAACCTTCCAACACACACCAGCCTATATTTAACCCGCTGCAACCAATCATACCAAATCCTCTCCTAATCCTCCAACAATAACCCAGGACAATTTAAACCCTGGGGATAGATCCTAAGCAGCTTTTTTCACCTGACGTGTCCCCCTCCTGCGGCAGGATGATGAGCAGGCACGGGCAGTGAGGAGGCAATGCCCTCGTGTCCCTGAGGCTGGAGATGCTCATGCACAAAGAGCCAGCAGCAATGCTCTTGCCCAGGAGGAATCCCACACCAGCCCAACCTGGTTTCATGGGAAGGTGACACCTTGGATGCTCTTAAGCAATCGATACCACCTAGATCTGGGTGCAAACCGCTCAGCATCCTGGTCACCAAGTGCTCACGTCACTGCAGAGTCATACCCCGGCAGGAAAAATGGTGCCAGGTTGCTATTTAGGAAGATGGCGTACAAGATTATCCATTTTTACAGGATTAAGAGATGAAGGGAGCTGGGGGATGCAAAAAAGCACCGCCTGGTCCTTGTATGGTCCCCGCATGGGTGCTCTGTAGCAGCAGAGCTGGGGCTTGGTGGGTACACCCAGCTGGTGGGGAAGTGGGATGGACAAGGACAATGCTGCATGAAGTCCTCTGTCCCAATGCAGCCCTAAATTAGACCAGACTAAGCCTTTCTGATGGATAATCCCTGCTGGGGTGCAGCCCTTCCATGTTAAAATGTAGGTGGTGGTGTCTGCTTGCAGACTGGGGCCGTGGGTACCAGGAGCCATTGCATCGGGGGGAAATGTGACCCAGGTCCCCCCAAACGAAGCCCCCAAGCCCAACCAAGAACATCTCCAAACCCTGCTGAGAAACCAGGGTGCCAGCACCCACAGCGAGCAGGGATGCTCTCAGTTCGACGCACAGCTGGTTCATC
The DNA here is from genome assembly GCA_035582835.1 of Phoebastria nigripes. Classification (NCBI taxonomy): domain Eukaryota; kingdom Metazoa; phylum Chordata; class Aves; order Procellariiformes; family Diomedeidae; genus Phoebastria; species Phoebastria nigripes. The sequence goes on from JAYKAV010002801.1 coordinate 464,911, forward strand.
ACATGGCTCAACATCACCCAGCCATGATGCTACTGAGCTGTCTCCAGCAAGGCCAGGTCCTCAAGAATCGTGGGGACTGCTAGGGTGCTTGGAGGAGCATCCCCAGCCTTGCGGGGAGCAAAATGTTGCCTCTCCAGTTGGAGAGGACACCCACTGAGAGCTCTGCTAGCTTTCCACTAATTTTGCGGTGCAGGGGACCTCTGCAAGGCAGTGGGACAACAGCCTGTGACATTTCCCACCCCCGGGAGAGGCAGTTTCCCTGCATGTCCGTGAATCAGCTCAGATCCAGGGTTGATATAGCCCCACATCCCACCTGCACCGGTAAGCAGGAGCAGGGATCCATCCTGCACTGATCCTGCTCCAGGTCACCACCAAGCCTCCAGCAGCTGGAGGCATTCAAGGTCCATCTTCCATGAATTTCTCCTCCAGCTGCATCACCTTTGGGATGCCCCTTCTTCCATGAATTTCTCCTCCAGCTGCATCATCTTTGGGATGCCCTGGCTTTAGGATGCCCCTTCTTCAATGTGTTTCCCCTCCAGCTGCATCACTTTTGGGATGCTCCAGCTTTGCCATAAGCCCTGCTCGCGTGCAGGGAGCCTGGCCTGACATATAGTACCCAGGCTTTAGGACACAACACCCAAAGCTGCTGCATGGCCGTCATACAACAGCTCCGCTGCTGCTGCCAGGAGAGCAGAGGACACCACGGGGCAGGGGATGGCCAGCACAAGGGCCACCTTGCCCAGCGAGGAGAGAGATCACTCAGCAATTACCATCACGGGCAAAACTGACTCGACTGGGGAAGTTAATTTAATTTATTGCCAATCAAATCAGAGTAGGATAATGAGAAATAAAAAACCAAATCTTAAAACATCTCCGCCCTGTCCCCCCTCCCTTCTTCCCAGGCTCCACTTCACTCCTGATTTCTCCACCTCCGCCCCCTGAGCGGCACAGGGAGATAGGGAATGCGGGTTGCGGTCAGTTCATCACACATCATCTCTGCCACTCCTTCCTCCTCACGCTCTTCCCCTGCTCCAGCGTGGGGTCCATACCACAGGAGACAGTCCTCCACCAATTTCTCCAATGTGGGTCCTTCCCACAGGCTGCAGTTCTTCATGAACTGCTCCAGCATGGGTCCTTTCCACGGGGTGCAGCCCTTCAGGAACGGACTGCTCCAGCGTGGGTCCCCCATGGGGTCCCAAGTCCTGCCAGAAGACCTGCTCCAGTGTGGGCTCCTCTCCGTGGGCCACAGCTCCTGTCAGGAGCCTGCTCCAGTGCAGGCTCTCCATAGGGTCACAGCTTCCTTCAGGGCACATCCACCTGCTCCAGCGTGGGGTCTTCCACGGGCTGCAGGTGGATATCTGCTCCACCCCTAACCTCCATGGACTGCAGGGGGACAGCCTGCCTCACCATGGTCTTCACCACAGGCTGCAGGTGAATCTCTGCTCCGGCACCTGGAGCACCTCCTCCCCTCCCCCTCCTTCTTCACTGACCTTGGTGCCTGCAGAGTCATCTCACTCCTCTCTCCCAGCTGCTGTTTCACTGCAGTTTTTTACCCCTTCTTAAATATGTTATCACAGAGGCGCTGATGGGCTCAGCTTTGGCCAGCGGTGGGTCTGTCTTGGAGCCAGCTGGAGCTGGCTCTGTCCGACATGGGGGAAGCTTCTGGCATCTTCACGCAGAAGCCACCCCTGCAGCCCCCTCCTACAAAAACCTTGCTGTGCAAACCCAATACAGTCTCCCAGGCAGGGTCAGAGGAAGATAGGATCTTTCCATTAAACCACGCAGGGATGGATGCTCAGATGGTAGATTACTGTCATTGGCCGTCTAACACCCTGCTTTCCAAGGGACAGGGCCCTTGAGATGGGCCTCGGATGCCGGAGCATGTTAAAAACAGCAGGAAAACCTTCAGCTTGGGTCACACCAAGGGACAAGGAGCCAGCAAGGGTGTGTTTGTGGGACCCAGTGACCAGAGTGACTGTGAGAAGTCACACCATTTGTCGCTGATCCCATGGGATGGGCATTTAGTTCACCAGGACCTGCTGAACACACACAACATCCATTGCCACGCTCCTGCCCAAGCCCTGCAACAAGTCTCCACCTTTGGTAACAGTGATGATGTGACTATGAGAAGGTCCTGACATCGTCCTGCAAGAGGGGGGCCTGTCCCACTGTGACCCATGCTGGCCAGCACCCGCGTGGGATTGGGGGCTGCAGCTCCCTCTCCATGGTCTGAAGCCCATCCAGAAGATACCTCCAGGATTTTGGGGACCTTGGTGCCTCTCAAGGCTTGGCAGGGCAGGCAGAGCACAGCCACGACACCAAGCCCCTGGGGCCACCTGCGAGCAGCCCTGACCTCCATCCTCATGCTCCCGGAGAAGGAAGGCAGAGGAGTCGAAACCAATTTAGCTCCCACGAAAGCGTGGCAGAGCAGCTTGCGGCTCGAGAACCTCCTTGTAAACAAGACCTTTAATCCAGTGCTCGGCAGCTAAAGCAGGAGCCGCAGCTGGTATTACCTGGGGCAGCTACAGACATGCCTTAGGGAGATGGACATGAGCAATAGTCCTGTCTGGAGCAGAATATTGCTCACCTGTTGATAAAACAGCCTCTGTACAAAGCTGACAGATGCTTCGAGAGTGATAAGCGGTGCATTAGCTCTCCTCCAGCTCCCCTGTCAAGCCAGCAGCTATTAGACACAAAGTGGTGGCGCCGGGAGAGCACCGGGGAATGATGCGTAACAAAGCTCTCCTTCTCTACACTGACACGCAAACAGCCACCGCACTCAGGGGGTTTGCAGCCTCCCCATCCGTCAGTGAAAGGGGATGAGGGTGCGAGGCAGCAGCCCGAAACACCAGCAACCCTGGCGGCACCAGAGATGAGATGCCCTGTCACCGAGCGGCACCAGGTGATGTTCCCACCCAGAGCGAGCTGCTGGATTGCTGATCTGAGGATGAGAGGGGTCACAGCCGCATCGTCATGGCTTTAGAAGGCTTTGGAGGAGCACGTTGAGCCTGCACATTGGCTCAGCAACCTTGGAGGGGATTTACAACTGCTCGTTACTTTGGAAAATGCCATTAAAGCAAACAAGAAATCCATATTCCCACTCCTCACCCTTGCTGCATCAGCCTTAAAAACTCACCTCCTGTTCCCGGGTTCGAGGACACATGGCTATGAAGACCAGAGCGTGTACGTAGGGGATGGTGTAGGAAGCCCCAAAGCCCACCCATAAGCAGTGCAATCTTGGCGCATCCCCCTTTTAAAACATCCCCAGAGGCAAAGAGCAACCGGAGTTGCAATTGAAGGCTGTGGGTAACAGCGAGGCAGCACGTTCAACAAAGCCATCAAACTTGGGTTGAGGCTTCCTCACGGTTATGGTAAAATCTTCCAGTCTTTGCCCTCACCCTCCAAACCTTCCCCATCCTCTCCCAACCTATTGCATCTCTCTCCTGCTCTGTGCAAGGACACATCCACGTTGGCATCTGCAGTCCCCGAGGACGTGCACGCTCCATCATACCCTCATGAGATATTTGCAAAATCTCAATTTGGATCTCAATCCAAATAGCCGGAGCATGCGAAGCTCGGCCATGGGCGACCTGCTGCCGCCATTCCAGCACGGAGCTGGAGGAAGGGATGCAGAGAGAGTTTGCTGTGGTGCCGCCACGCTGCAATCCTTGTTGCTTGGAGGGTTTGCATGTCAGACGCCGGCCTGTTTTGGTTGCAAACAGCACCAGCGTGGTGCCGGGATGCAGGCCGCTCGCTGCGAGCAGAGGCAAGGAGGTGACATGCTCCGAGCCAGGTGACACCAGCTCTGTGGAGGGGGATGGAGGAGACCCAGCAGCTAACGAGGCAGCAAACGGAGTGATGCTTTCTGGTATAATTAGATCAGTTAATAGTTCCTGCAGATTGAAATCACACCTAACAGAATTAGGGGAACTGCTGAGACAGCTGCTCCCACCAAAGGCGTTTCAATAAAACACATTCCCTGCACAAGACAGGCTTGGCAAAGGGATGGTGTCACCAGTGTGGCTACAGGAGAGTGCATACAACTGGTGCCTGCCACCGGCAAGACCAGACCTCAGCCCGACACCAACCTGGAGCAGTGGTGGAGCAGACTGACCATGAGCCCAGCATCAGATGTTCGGTGGTGGGAGCCTGCCAGGATGCCTTTGGCAGCGATTGCAGTCTCGCACCAGGTTTTCTAGAGGGGAGAGAGGATGAAGCTAGTGTTCGAGGCAGGAGGAACGTCGTGGGGCTCCTTGGAACTTCACGCTCCCATCTCTGATGGGTCAGCTCCAGCTTGTCCTTCCAAGGTCGCTCCAGTGTTGCCGGGCTTTGGCTTTAGGAGCCCTTCTCCCCGACTTCGCAGCCCCACAGCCAACCCAAAAGCCATCTTCTACAAAAAGGGAGCTCTGGTTGAAGAACCACTTTGCCTTCCTCTACCCAGCCTCGCGGGAAGGGAAATTTTGCAACTGCCTGAGCCCAAATATGCTTTTGCCAGCATGCAGAGAGCAATGCAGATCCCCTCATCTCGGGAGCACACGCCGTTAACACGCAGCTGGGAGAAGAGCAGCTTGCAAAAAGGTCCACGTCAGAGCAATTACCATGGGAGTCTAAGGGGCATGTCCGAGAAGAGATGCCTGTCTCCCAAGAGGCTCGGTGGGAACCACTCGCGATGCTGCCCACAGCATCCCGCTCAGGAAGCCGAGACATAAGCGGGAGCAACTGAAATTCCGCACCTCCCAGTGCCAATCGCTCCAGGGGATTCAGGGATGTCACCCCTGGGGAGAAAGCGGCCGCTGTAGTTGAGCTAGGAAGCTCCTCTCCACCTCTGGAGAAGATGCTTTATGCAAGCCAAGCACGGCGAGAAAGAGCTTTCTGAACCACCTGCTTTGCCAAATCTCTTGCAATTAAGCTCTGCTCTCATTAACCTGGTGGGAGCAGGCAGGATCCATCAGCCCCGCAGGGGTAAGGATCCATCCCGCTGCTCCTGCTGCCCTGGGGTCTTTCCGAGCAGTGCGGCGAGGCTACAGCATCACAAGGAGCAGGGCAAGAGGTGGATCCCTCTTGGTGAAGGTGCTGGGATCTCTCTGGAGATCTTGGGGATGGTCTCCAACCACACAGGCATGCTAACTCGTGCTGAAAGCACCTCATTTAGATTTGTAGACATGCCCTTGGTGTAGCTTTCTCCCCTGTATCCTTCAGGTGAGGGGAGATGCTCACTGCATCCCTATACATTTCACAAGCTCCAGCTTTGGACAGCCAGGTCCAGCATCTCCTCCAGCATCGCCCTTGACCCCCCCATTAACGATGGGAAGGCAGGAGAGAGATGCCAGGCAGGAAATAGGGATGGTTTCACCCTGACTTTTCACTCGAGGACGAGAGATACCGCTACAACAGGAGCCAACACACGCAGCAGACCAGAAGCGACCAAAGGCAACAGCGGGATTTGTCTTCTGCAGGGCTGGCCATAAAAGTCATCGCTCCCGACGGTGGCAACCAAGCAGCAGCCGGCAGAGAAGGATCTTTGCACGAGTTCATCGAATTACTGCAGATTAAAAATAGCCAAGCTGTGGGAAATCACAGGGCGCCTCCGAGGCACACTACGAAACAGTGGCTACAGAAGCAAGGGGTAATGCAGATGAACAGGCAGACAGGCTGCAGAGCTTCGCGGTGGGGTGAGGAGCAGGAGAAAAGGGAGGATAACCAGAAACCACTCCCATGTCACTGCCTCTCAACCAGGATTTGGGGGGGAGGATGTTTTTGCGCTCTCTGCCTCGGGGATGCTCTGTTTGTCCCTCCTGGCATGGCCACTTGGGCTCCTCTGCCCACAAGCCTCTTCTCCTGATTTCCACCAGAGGAGAAAACAAACAAACAAACAAACAAACAAACAACACAAACACCCTACAAGGTCCAAGCTCTCATCAGCTTTGCTGCTGCCCGTGGGGGTCTCCAGCAGTCCTGGGATTTTCAGCGAACTCTGCAGCTCCGGGGCTTTTGGGTTGAGGGAAATCAGACCAGAATGGCATGCTGATGGGGATGCGGAGGTGGTGGTGGGCTTAGCATGCAGCCCCAAAAGTGGCAGGTGCCGATGCTCCTCTGCACGGCTGCGTGTCCCAACACCCAGCCCGGCCTGCCTCAGTTTCCCTAGCTGAATGTATTGCATCTTGTAAAGCGAATCCAGCTCTTCACAGACACCGAACAAGCAGTGCCAGTGCACTGGTAGTTCAGCAGAAGACCTTCCACACGTCTCCTCTGAGCAGATTCCCCCCAGCCCCAGGGTATGCAGAGCAAGGCTCCTGAACACTCCTGCTTTTGTTTCCTTGTCCCCACCAGCAAGCCTAGCTCAAAGAAGCGGATCCTTGGGTCTGATTTCACAATGTGTGGCATCTTTCTGCCTCGGAGCAGCAGAAAAAACACACTTACAGCTCCCAGGCTGCCTCAATCTGGATGAGTTTGTCCATACTGAACAGATGGTGAAGCGCAGAGGGTAGAGGAGTGTGGAAGTCCCCATCCCAAGCTAGCAGTCTCCCCCAGTATGGTCCATGCACTCCTCTCTTCCCAAATAGCTCAGGTCACGACGCTTTTCCCAACAGGAACAGTTTCAGTGGTCACCAGCTCCACATCAGGGGCCATCACAGCACTCGGTCCTCTGTCAACCACAGTTTCAAAACCAGTTTCCCAGTAGGGAGAGAGGAAAGGCAAACTGGGCCCATCTCCGTCTTCCCAAAGCACGGGGTAAGAAGGGAACCCCCCTTGGCAGCAGCTCATGGGAACATGGATTTCAGTTCAGCTTCTATCAGAGATAATGAAGACAGTCACAGTGAGGAGCAGCCAGGGGATTAAGGCCAATAGCTTCATTCCCCGCACGCAGTGGCGATGGAAGAGCAGGAGCAGACATCCAAGAGGAGCTCTTGGTTATCCGGCCAAGATGAACCACCAGCTGGCCTCCACCACCACTGCTCTTTCTCACCTTTATGCTTCTGGGCTCTGTTTCTGCTTCCAGACCACAGCTGAAGCCAGACACAAGTATGAGGAGCTCACCCTGAGCCTCCCGAAGCAGAAACCTCCAGCATCACAACAAGGCTGGAGGGAAGGCCAGGTTCCAGTGCTCGCCGTGGTCCACTGAGCCACCTATTCATCCCCGCGTTACTTGGCAGAGCCCCAACAGCAACGAAAACCCATCAAAGGACGTGGGAAAGCAAACCAAGCTGCGTGCAGATGAGACGAGCTCCAGCAGAAAAAAAGGTTCGATTGGCTTGGCAAGAGGGACGAGAGCCTGATCTCCCACTGAGTCGATTTTGAAAGCTCCGCTGGGTTTTTTTAATCCAGCAGGAGATTTCTGCTGCCTCCCAGGGTTTGAGCGTTTTTGTGACAGACCTGCGGGTTGCCAAGCAGAAATGAAGTCAATGCTGTCGAGTTCCCGTGCAGGCTGGCACGGCCTTTCCTCTGGCACCTCCAGAACAAGTTAGCTCTTGCAGAAATGCAGAGAAACGGCAGCTTAGATTTTGTCCACTGTCTGGGCAAGAGGATAATGCAACACGTTGGGCTGACACAAGTTTTGGCCCGTTACTCCCTTTGCTGGACAGATTAAGGGCTCCTCTGTGTCCTGACCACCCAGATGGTGGGGGGAAAGCCCAGGACGTGCCAACATGCAACACAGCAGGGACACAGGAAGGAAGGGATTACCATAACTCCAAAATGACATTGTAGGAAAGCAAAAAGCTCTCCAGTGACACTTACCATCCTCCGTCTCTTGCCAGACGATGCCCTCCAGGTTCACGCTGGTCCCGGGCTCGCAGGGGCCCAGGCACTCAGGCTCGGTGGCCAGGGCCACGTCACAGGTGTTCACTCCCACCGAGCGGGTGCGTACCATGATCTGCTCACAAGGCGACGAGATGTCGTTGTTGACGACAGGGACGAGGAGGTGCAAGGGCAACACCGCAGGCGTAGAGACCGGAGACTCCATCTGTGGGGAAGGAGAAACATGCTGGTCACCGTTGGGAATACAGGAAGGAGAGCAAGCATCAACAGGTATCTACATTCCTGGAGAACCTCAAGCCCAGGGCTGCCACCTTCTCAATACCTGTGCCAGCAGGCGGTTCAAGTCCCACACTCCGTCAGAGGACAAGGATCTCGCAGGTCTCTCCCACCCTGGCATGCCCATACCCACGTAACCCTGAAGAGCCAGCACTTTGTAATCATACAGATCACACCCAAAAGTCCCTCTGCAGGAGATATCTGCTCTCCTGCTGAAAGAGTTTGTGCCAAGTTCCTTCCCCAACGGCTTTTGCCAGTGTAATCATTCCCAGTCAGGATGCCTTTTGGCTATTGCTCAGATGTTAACACAGTCAATGACTTTGGACCTGATGGCTCATTAGAAGAAAAAAAATTACAGGCTTCTGCTCAACTGGCAGGACAGGACAAACAAGTAGCGGTCTCCCTCCAGGACCCGTGAAAACCAACATCATCCTCCTCCCAAATCTACCCTGTGACCACCTGAAGACGCAGGCGTTCAGATCATAACCCTCTTCTCTGCGCAAGCATCCACTTCACAGCCTGATCCAGCCGATGGCCGAGCCAACTGAGCGCCAGCCATCGCGCTCTCCTTGTGCACAGAAACCACATCTCACAGCCAGAGCCGGGCTTGGAAAGCCAACAAGCCAACATGCTAAGCGAAAACACAGCCAAGTTACCCTGCCGCTGACAAGCCAAGGTCCTCGGTTCCTCTGCCACGCTAGCAGATCACAGCAGTGGCTGAAGCATCCCATCTCCCCGTCAGCTCGTGACCCTGCAACGCCTCGCCACATCCTCAGCGACACAAACACCATCCGCAAGTAGAGAAGGTGCAAATCTCTAGGCAGAGGAGCAGAGAGGAGGAGATCACATCCACCCAGTGGCTTCTGCCTGCTCTCACAGGGGTGGCTGCTGGTGGGGGACACAAACGTGACCCCTGTGGAGAACTCAGAGATCTTCTGGCTCTGCCAGGCCAAGTGGATTTGCTCTTCCAGCAGAACACCACAAAGCACCTTCTGCTCACGTGCCTGCAGCCCTCTCCTCGTCCTCCTGCGTCCGTCCTCTCTCCAGACAGCTTGTCAGAGTGCAACCCCTCTACTGAGCGTTAAAGATGGCCTGGAGGTGGCTGGTCCAGTAGTAGCTGGACCACAAGATCCCCTCTGCCGGCAGCACAGCTCATGCTCCACAACTCTTTGCCCCATGCACCACCTCCGACCTCCCACCGGCAGGACCAGCTCTCCCCCAGGAGCCCATCCCCAGCTCTCCATCGCCGCCCGCCTCCGAGGCTGCCCCATGGGATTTGAGAAGGGGTTTTTGGCATAAAAAAACCCCCACAAGCCTGCTGGAGAGAAGGCCTGTGCCCCCACAGGCAAATCACCCCCCCCAAGATACAGCAACCCCATCCTGCGCGTCTCGGCGGATCCAGAAAGATGCTTGAAGGAAGCACGAGGCTCCTTTGAAGGGGCTCAAGAAAGCAAACCGCTCCTCAACACCACATTTTGCAAACCAAATGCAAGTCCCCAACAATGTAACAGCCAGAGAGGAACCAGGCAGGGCTGCCTGATTCTGGTGGGCAGCAGCAAAAGCCTGGGCGGTGATGGGGAGCGCTCACCCCCATCACCCCGGGGGCAGCAGCCGCATGTGCACACTGAGGACCTGCGGGTTTTGAAACCGTTCAGCTTCCTTCCACTTTGCAACAGAAACCACAGAGCAGCACAGGAGCGTTTAATTACAGTTCCAGCTCTGCTAATTATTGCCCAGTCACATTCGTAATCTGCATTACGCCATGGTGCATAATAAACAGCTTGCTGAGATCTCTCTAACAAGCGAGGCAGCTTGATGGGATTTCATATTTCACCCTGCACTGGAACAAATAGAGCCTCGTTTAGCAACCGTGGGGAGATGAGGCGGCTCTCCTGCTCCCTCACCCAAAGCTCAAGAGCAAAATCAAAAGGCCCAGGGTGGCTCTCCAAGGGTGAGGGCAGGAACGGAGCCACCTCCCTGGGATACATCCAAAAAAAGCCAAAAGCCACACCAGGGGAAGAGGCAGATGGATCAATCCCTGAATTCAGCGCCCCCCGCGTGTGTCTCATCTCCCGGCACCACAGCTTTTCATCCTCCTGCTTTATCAAGCAAGGTCAGGAGATTCACCCACTGGTGGCTGCAGGACAGCTGGGAGGAGCCAGGGCGGCTCTGCCGGCCACTCTCACCGTCGGCAGGCACGCAGCTCCCTCCGCTGGGCCAGAAGCCAAGGGAGATGCTGGCATTGGGGCCGTTGGGCAGCACTCATACCCTCGAGCAGCGGCTTTCGCATCTCCTCCAGCTAGCGAGAATGGAGCTAGAGGAGATCTCCAGCTCCCCAAAGCAAGCCCTGCACCCTCTTGGCTTCCAGCTCCAATGCACGCTCCCTCCCTGGGGACTTAACACTTCCAGGCCCTAAATCCCCTTTTCTCCTTTTTGCAAAAGGAAAATTTATTTCTCTTTCCTTGCCAGGTAGGCTCTAAGATTAAATGCTGGCGAGTGCAAATACAGCCGCTATGCACTCACTGCTGGAGGAAGCTTGTATGTCTCCAGCAGCCCCTTCGTAAGAGTTAGACAGGGTGAAGCTTCTCTGTACCAGCGCTGGCCGTCCGCGTCCGCCCGCCACCGCCTCCCCTAATGAAAGCCCTTTGTGTTTCTCACAGAGGCTTTCCCATCACGAGGAATGTGCTTTCACCACCACCGAGGACAGAAGTGGAATGGAGCCAAGCCCAGGCAGCGGCCAGCACAAGTGCTGCTCGATGGGGAAAAAGCAAATGGTCCGAGAGCCCGGGGCAATGCTGACGGCACCACGCTATGCCGGTCCTGGGGAAAGCGCTCCAGGTGGGTAATTAAAACCTACCCCTCATCATAGCCCTCGCTCAAAGGCGGGACAGGGTCCCACATGCAGGGAAGCATGGCGGTGGGTGCCAGCGTGGGGAGATGTACACAAAGCAGCTCCTGCCATCTTAGAGCTATACCAGCACGGCTTCGTTAACACCAGTCACTGTTAAGAGGACTTCACAGCAGCAATTAGCTAAAGGGGAGAAAGAGAAGAGGGCACAACAAAAATAAAAACACCGTACTAATTTTGATGCCAACCCCTAAACCACCCAGACCACCCACTCATATTATGAGTATTTTGGTTTGCTCCCAATAATCAAAGTCAACCAGGCATGAAAAGTGCATTTTAGAGCAATAAAAGCCAAGAGGGATGCCAAAAACCCAGAGAAGAGCAACCAGCAGAGATATTTGTGGTGCATCTACAAGGACAAAGAAGGTGCGAACAACCATGTGTTGTAGGGCATCCCCAGAGCTGCACCCCATTTGTCAGCAAGAACCTTGCAGTGGTCAGCATGAGACCACTGATGCATCTGAGACAGTGCTAGGCTTCCAGTGTATCGCCACGTTAATGAGCTACACAGCGCGGTGGCCTGTTTTTCTCCTCTAGAAGGGTCCTTCAACTCCTGCAAACGCAGACAGCAAAAGCCAATGGGGAGCCTCATTACTGGTCACAAACTCTTAGCTGCCGTGTGCCAAGAGACAAAACACAGACCAAAACTGCTCCATCACAGGAGCATTGCTCGAGGCTGCAGCCAACACTTCCCATGTCACTGCATGGCTCAGCCCAATGTTTGGGAGCTTTGACGTTGTCACTCTTGTCCTGCTCAGTCAACACATCCCCAACAGCTTTGCTTTTTCAGAGTAGGACCTGGGAACGTGAGCTTCCAGTTCCTTGAAGAGAGATAACCAGGGAGCAGACCAATCCAGTTGATGAGCGTCTTTGGTGGGCATCTCCAAACCTCAAAACCCCAGCACCCGAGGTGCCTCTCCCCCACCACCGGTGACCTCGGCAAGGATTTCAAAGACAAATCAAAGTCTTCTCCAATCTGACCCCCAAAGCTGGGTACACAGAGCCTGAAGACAAATCCCTTTGTTGGCACCAGTGCCCACCACACCTACGATTCAATCTTGAATCTACTTGCAAGCATTGCTCAATAAGCTCCAACAGACTCGCCCAGAGCTCCCGGTCACATCCCCCAGCAACAACATCCCAACACACTGGAGGCACACAACCCCAGGCAGCACGGAGGAGGCTCTAGAAGACCCCCTCCCCAAATATCACAGGTGACAATGAACCCTGACTGTTCGCTGGCTGGATTTGTCCATACCCCAGCAAGAAAGTAGCCAACAAGAGCTTCCAACAAAACCCCACATGCAGGGAAATAATGGTAGCACAAGTGTCAGGTCCAAGGAGTTGGCAGTGTGGTCTGGGGCACCGATCCTGACACTGTTGCCCATTGCTCTTCCCTCTTGCTGGCTAGAGGTTGAGGTTGCTGACATCAAGATGTTAAAAAAGAAATCTGTTTTAGAAGAAAGTTTCCCTTCCCTGGAAAAACGCCAGCTTAAATAAACAAAGCCAGTTATTTCTACGGGAATGCGCTCAGGGAGGACATTGGGTTTCTTAGTTGGCAAATCCGAGCCCACAGGACATCAGAGCAGCTGGTCCAAGAAAAAAGAAGAATCGTCATTTCTGACAGCCCCCTCTAGCAAGAAGCAGTAAGTGCTGCAACAGGAAGGATTAATGCTTCCACGTGCTGCAGAGTGGAGGAGGCTCAGCATCGCACTCCCCGAATTTTCTCTGCAGAGAGGACAAGCAAGCATGGGACCTCGTGGCCAGTGCCACCACCAGAAGAGCCAGGCAATCTGGATGGGAACTAAGGATTTTTAAGGAGCAGCAGTCCCAATTTCCCTCCTCGGATGATGCAGCTTGTCCTTAGGAGCCAGCAGGTAAAGCCAGYCCCAGGCTGCATGGCAGGCTGGGAGGGAGATGGCAAGCACACACCCAGATGATCTGGACTGGCTCTGCCACCCAGGCCTCTCAGCGTCCCCTCGAAACCAAACCGGGAGAGGCCAATTGCGCCCCCCATGCTCCTTGACAGCTTGTCCCTGGTGCTCCTCACCGTCTGCTCTCGCCCCTCAGACACCTGCTTGAGATTCACGGCATCTCCCAGCCATGAGGCCGTTGACAGCACGGTGTGACGGGAAGGCTCTGCCTACAAAAGGCTGCCTGCGTGTCCTCTCCCACCCATGCTAAGCACCCACATCCCAGCTCCAAGATCCAGCTATCCCCTGCACAGAGGGGCTTTGCCTCCATCCATGCAAACCCCTTCCCTGGCTGGCAAGTCTCTGCAGAACGGCAGGAGGAGATGGTGGCCAAACGGCCAGCACAATGTGGCATGCCAGCTGGGGTCAGCGGGTGCTTTTCAAACCCAGACTCATCTTTATCTGGGCATTTTGGGGAGGACCCGGCTGGGAAAGTCTGCCCCAGCCGTACGTGAGCGCACCACAAAAACCAAAGCCTGGGCAAGGACTTCTGCACGAAGCTCATGGCCCCGCCGCCAGCACCACTGAAAACAGACCCAGTTGCGGTAACGGGTATATCGGGGCACAACAGCCCATCCAGTAACATTGGAGGTACAACCTCCCACCAAACCAGCGATGAGGGTCTGATCCAAATGCTGCTCCCAGGTGATCCAGACAGTCATATGCGGATCAACCCCAGCCACGCTGCTGGAGAAATTCAAATATTACCCAGCACGACCTCCGACGAGCCGCTTTCTCTCCCGTGGAGAAGGGAATAAAATCCCTGCTTGAACACAACGAGTCTTATCTCAGCGCTTGCAGCGTTTCGAGATCAAGAGGAGGCAGACGCTGCAGAGGCACAGTCTTGCATATTACCATGTCTTCAATAAAGCCAGGAATAGTATCCAAGACAGACATGCTGGCACCAAGTCACCTGCTTCAACCACTTACAAGACTATCAGATCTGCTCTAGGAAGTGGGAAGAAAAAAAAAAAAAAAAAAAAAGGTGTCTCTGGTAGGAGAGAGGTAGCAAAGAGCAGCAATGAAAGGGGAAAGTTGACATGAGCAAGAAACATGGGAAAGAAGAAACCCAAGCTGGAACCTCTGTGCATCAGTCCCACCAGTTGACTGAGGACATGCCATTGAGGTCTCGGTTCACCTACCACCAACAACCAATATCCCACAGAGCGGCTGCACCAGGCTCACCTCCTTTATTGAACTAAGATGTGAAACGGCTCGGTTGGTGGTGAAAAGAGGGAAGATCCCATGCAGGAAAGCACTAGAGATGCGTCTGGGTCAAGGGAGGGCAGAGATGGTTGGAAACATGAAGCCTGACTGCAGATGGCTGCAAGCATCCTTTGCGTTGACCAGACCAGCCTCTGGCCCCTTCTTCAGCACTGCTGCTGCCATGCAGAGGCTGCTCCTGGTCACCAGAGTCATCCTCACCTCTGGCAGTGCTGTCCGAGCATGAAAGCTCTTATGATGGCAAGCAGCTTCCCACTGGGAACCCAAGGTCTCACATTAAGCCCCCCCATCCCGTGCCCACCTTCCTGTCAACATGGCCAACATCGCCGATGCATAGTTGGCTTCTTAAATTGCTGCTCTGCCTCCAGCATCCCCTGCACTGCTGACACCAGCCATGTGTCCTTCAAGCCACAATGCTAAGTGGAAGAACCACCATGGGGCAAAGTCTTGCTTTTATTTATTTTCTTTCCCCCAAACCCAACAAAATAACCAGGCAACTCTACCCAAGCAGAAAAAGGATCCTTCTCCTCCATGGGAGACACAGCAGGCCCCTTTCCTGGGGACCTTCTCAACCACTGGCACAGCCCAGATCTTCAGTGCCTCCCTTCAGAGATGTACATGTCACCTTTTTGCTTTCTGGGCTGGAGGTCATCATCTGTTCTGCGGGAACTGGCTCCCCAGCAAGATCCCAGCCCTGCACTCAGCCTTCTTGCAGAAGACAGCTCTTCAAGTCCCTGAAACCCCCCCAGCTCATGATGTCCATCTACACCAGGCTCTTCCAGCTGCCATTCCCCAGCCACTCTCAACAACCACTCCCACATTCATTTTCTGGTCTGTTCCCACTAAAAGATGTTCACGTAGGAAGACTAGAAGCAAGAGGACCAAAGCCACAATGACAGTGAGGCAGACACATTTTCTTTCTTGGACCATGTGAAATTCACGCTCAAATCCAAGCAGCGCTCAAATGGCCACTGTTAATACTAGCACTCTTTGACCAGCACATTAGAGCAGGCAAAGGAGCAACATAAAAGGATTGATGCACCGAGGCGCTTGTGAAACTCCTGAAAGAAGGATATAAATCCGGGAGGCCTTTCACAAACCACTTGCCTGTGATGCAGCTCCAGCCACCATTAAAAGCCTACTGATAACCACTGGCTACATAAAACCAGGCCAAAGGATACAGAGGCTGCAAACAGCCAAGCTAGAGACAACCCTAAAACCCAAATCCACAAAGCAGGCAAGGGAAATCACACAAAAAAGCAGCATCTTCATGGCAAGATGCTTTAACCCTGCCAACAACCCGGTGGGCAAGGAGACCTATGGGGTCTGTCTCATGCTACAGAGCATCCTGGCCGGGATCCTGAGCACCAGGGCCACAGGTTCATCCAGGAACGACCCACCAGCCAAGCAGCTCTAGGGACAAAGAACATATTACAGAGCTTGGCATCTTGACTTAGGCAGATCAACAGGTCAGCCAGCAAGTGTGGGTAATCCTGTAACTCCCAGGAGGCTATAAAGAAAGCAGTTAATCTCTGTTTTTAAGGACAAGGATATTATGCTTGAACTGAAGTTCCTACTGCAAGCATCGCCATGCCAGCTACGCACCAGCACAAGTCCTAGACAGCAGGTTCCCACCGCAGTTAGAGGTCACCATGCAAACACCCCAGGCCAGGTCCTTCTCAGAGGATACCTGACGACTCCACCACCTTTGAAGAGGTCAGAATAACATGGCATTTGCTGTGCACTATAAAAGAGACTGAAAACAGGCCCTCTGGAGATAAGGAGAACCCAAAAGTTACCAATAAACCTTGACCAGGATTAGCAACCAAGGACCACAAGTCAAGGCAGACACTTGGTAGGTCAGGGCTGAGCACGAGAAGCTGGCACAGCAGCTCAGCTGTCGGTTAGAAAGTGGCACAGCTCCCACCTGCCTGGTTCACCCTTTTCTTCATTTTTTTCCCCAATTTTTCTCCACCTCGGTCTTGCAAGTCTAAACCTCCAACACCCAGACACTGTGGCTGCTGGGCCCCCAGCAATTCGCATCAGGGCACGGCCATGAAAGCACATACACCAGTGTGCAAACTTGGAGCATTAATAAATAAATCATTTAATTAATCAAAGATGCCCATCCAGGCACAATGTCCTGCACAAAGTTCTTATCTCTGGAAAGCTGCAGTATATACAAGTCAACCAGAGTAGACACAGCTCAGGATTTACTAACAATTTTGGTATAAAGCTGAACTCTAGAAAATTTAGAGGGAAGGAGATGAATCCAAGACTTGCAGCAAAAATGAGCCGGGCTCCGACCTGCCTCACCTAGGATGGGTTTCTCTGCTTGCTGGGTGCATGGTCTAGTGACCACCTTTCTCCCCATCACCCCCAGTATCCAGAGCAACGGCATTGCTAGCGCCTGTTCCCAGGTGAGAAGGGATAAAGCCCAGCCCACAAGCCACCACAACCACTCTGCCGTTGCTGCCAAGCCAAAGGATCCATGATGGACAACGCAACTGTGTGCACAGATGCGGTTTTATCACACTGCTAAGAAACCAACTTTTACACCTGGTAAAGCACAAGATGCTTTTTTCATGATGTGAAAAAAGGCCCCTGTATTTTCAGAGAAGAGCCTAGAAAGAACAGACAGGGTGTGGGGTGAAAGATGGGCTTGACTTGCAGGTGGTTTCATCAACCAAGCTGTAAATGCGGCATGGGGGCAGCTGTACCTTCCACAACAGCCAGAACTACAGCATTGGTTTGCATCTCCCAACATCCAAGGGATGAAAATGGGTCCAAAAGCAAGTGTCAGTCACACTTGGAGTCACCATGCAAGAGAAGCGGTGGGGATATGGAGTTACAGACATTCATAAGTCAGTCGAGCATTACCCCAAGGTGGTCCTTCTTATGATCTAGAAGGGGATCATCTCCAAGATGCCATCTTAGCATCATTGAATTATTTTGGTTGGCAGGGACATTCAAAGATCATCTAGTCCAACCCCACTGCTGTGGGCAGGGACATCTTCCACTAAATCAGGTTGCTCAAAGCTCCAACCAACCTCATCTTGAACACTTCCAATCATGGGGCATCCACAACTTCTCTGGGCAACCCCTTCCAGTGTCTCACCACTCTCATCATAAAACATTTCTTCCTTATGTTCAACCTAAATCTATCCTCTCGGTCTTGGTCCATGCAACATGACCTAGACATTCCTCTAAGCACAGAGGTGGCACAGAGGAACAAAGTGGTGTCGCCAAGCTGGCACAGCTACACTTGTCCTATTTTCCATAGCCACTGGGAAACCAGGTACTAATGCGGTGAGACCAGCTTGCAAAAGAGACCTGGAGGCAGAGCCAGGAGCAGCAAACAGTACTTCGCTCAGCCGCATCTACACCAAAGCATCATCGCCTCTCTCAACCCTGATTCAGTTCGGACACAGTATCGGAGAAGCGGGAATTTAATAGTTTAGCCCTGATGGCTCTTCTCAGGAAAGCAGCGATTGTGCTCAGCTCTGAACATCTCATCACTGAAAAGGATATTGACAAATTGGAGGAAGTTCAGAGAAGAGGAACAAAAATAACAAGGAGGCTGAAGGGATTGGTTTGGAAGAGGAGATTAAAAGAGCTAAATACGGATAACTCGGTTCAGCGACAGCTACCTGGGGACACAGTTGTAATCTACAAATGCATGGGGGATGAAAACACCAAAAGGAGAGAGGAATTATGCAGGGTGATGCAGAGGGTAACAGCAAGGATGAATGGGATGAATCAAGGATGGGAACGTTTAGGAAAGATGTTTGCCACAGCCTCCCAGCAGTGAAGTTTTTCCAAAGCACACCAGTATTTTCCAAGCGGGAAAATCCTTCATCCTTTCCCTGTTCTCCTCCTTCCCCTCTCCCCATCTCCCTCCATCAGTACCACAAGGTACCCACATCACTCCCTAAGGCACCCCCTCAGCACCCAAGTGCTGCCGACAGCCCAGATCCCTCCCATGCCATGCTCTAAATCACCAACATCCACATTTACGGCGCTCCCGATACATGGCAGCGGTCCTCGTCCTTCCACAGAGAGGCAACATCCAGCAGTTTTTGCGAGGCACCGGCAAATCTCAGGCTGGCCAAATTTTGACAGGGTTATCTTCTCCTGAGGTTCTTCCACATTGCAACCATGATAACAAGCATCGCTGTGATGAGAGACCAGCTTCAGCACAGAAGTCCACCTCTATGGCTGGACCAGGAGGTCCATGGCCAAGAAGGTAAGAAAAAAATCCTTCTCTCATCACATCGGTCTACCTAGAAACAGCAGCTGGTGAGCTGGAGTATTTTCTAAGCACTTCTGTGTAAGAAACCAGATAGCCTGCAGCAACAAACAACATTTGATCTTGAAGGTCTCGTGGACTCTTGTCTCCAAGGCATGAGAAGCCAAGCTGTGCGCTCAGCACTCGTACCTAGAAAATTTGCTTGGGAAAGGGGTGGTGGGAAAGGACATGACACGAGGTCTCTGCGAGGCAGGGTGCATCTCCTGAGCCACCTGCACAGCTCCTGGAGGAGATCTAGCACCAGGTGAGCATTGCTTTGAGGGCACCAGGGGACCACAGCCAGCTTTGACACTTGCCTTGGTGGCACGCCGAGAAGCATCACGTCTCATTCCCCTGTCCAGACTGCGAGGTGCACGCAGCTATGGATCTGGGGGAAAAGAAGCAAATCCATTCATTGGGTGCTGCATTCGGAGACTTGCCAGCACGCTGCACGCGCACTGCAAAAGCAGGAGCATTTTACACGCGCCTCGTAGCTGGGTATTCGCGGCTCCTGGAGAGGCTCAATTCCAGGGCGAGAGACACACATTTCAGATGTGATAAGCAGCAAAGTCTAGGAGGAGTTTCAGATCTATTTATCCCTCAGGCAAGAGGAGACATCTTCCTTCCATCTATTTAATATTAAAGACCTATTTTGGTATGATTTTCACGTCCCAGCCCTTGCAGGCTGCACGTTTAGGAAGCTGCCTGCTTGGCTCTCATCTCCTCTTCTTTGTAGGTTTTGCTCAAGTTGCCAGGAGAGATCCTGGTGGTTTTCAGACACAAAGCCAGCTCTGTCCGACAGCCTGATGGGGAGATTACAGGAGGGGAACGAGCAAGAAATAAGCCCAGTCACATTATATATGAGGATGTGGGCAAGCAAGAGGAGGGTGTCACCGCGTATGTCCCATATAAGGTGGCCACAGAGTAGGGACGAGCACGGTGCTGCCTTCTGGGGACTCCCATCCGGAGGAACAGCTCCCAGCGTCACTTATTGCGTAAGTGCCTCTGTCTCCCCTGCACACAAGATGGAAACCTCATGCTAAGATGGGGGATGACAAACGTCTTCATTTTTTGTGCTGGGTCCCACAAATCCTGTGTCTTCCTCCACTCCCCAAATCCCAGCTTTCCAGCAAATTTTTTCAAACATGCTATTTTTAAAGCAGCACAAGCCAATACTCCTACTCTGGCTGATACACGCTGTGCTCTCCCCAGTCCCTCCAGCAATGGCTTGCACCCATGTCCATCAGCTCCCGCCAGGAACACACAGTCATCGGTGCCTGCAGGATGCAGCAATTTCGGTAGAAAGTTTTTCAAGCCAATTCCCGAGGTTTTTTTAATTACTGAAATCAAGCTGCTGTCTCTCTAACCCCTAAGCAGAACAGTGCCCAGTCGTGCCCACCAACCCCAAAGCAGCACTACATGTGCTCGCATTGCCATGAAATCTCTACTGATGAGCCGCAAGAGGAGGAGGAACAAGCTTTGCATGTGAACCAACGGACTCCGATCAGCTACCATCACTCTGGATTTTAATTCCAGCCTCAGAGGTGAAAAGCATCTCTCCCTTCTTCAGCTCAAATACCTCTCAGTGCCTCTGGTCTGATCAAAAGCATTCGTCAGCAGGTGGGTGAACTGAGCCAGGCTCTGCCCCAGGAGCGTGGGCTTTGCTGCGCCAGGGAGAACATCCCACCCCGAGCTGGGCTTTGCCGATGAACCCTCCTGCAGTGTAAGCCTGGTTTGTACGCACCGGCTCAATAACCGCAGCTTCGCTCGGAGCTGCAGCATTCAATACTGCCCATCGTCATGCTCGTGGTGTTACAGGTGTCAAGCGAGGCACTTCTGCTCCCACTGACATCCCTGTGCACCACGAGTCAAGCCCCAGGCACTCATCCTGGGTCCAGTATCTCCTGCGCTGCCCTTGCCAAAAAAACACCCTTGTGTTAACCGCAGTGCCTTGCAAATCCCACGCTGCCGGTGCTGCCATGAGCTGGTGCCCCAGATGCTGGACACAGCTGGGCTGCGATGCCTGAAGGTCTCACCTGGCGGGTTTTGTGCCGACAATCGACAGCCACCAGCAGTCGAGCAGCATGACTGCAGAGGTTCGATTGCTCACAGGGAAGCTGAGCAGCCAGGGAGAAGAGGAGACGAGCTAGAGCTGAGCCAGACCATAACTCATCACCTGCAGGCTACCTACCAGACAGAGAGTGGTAGAGCCAGGCTGGGGGCTTTCAGCACATCTCAGGGAGCAAAGCTTCATGATTCGCATCACAGGACTATGCTGCCCGCAGCCATGCTGCTCCTGAGAGCACTCAATGTAAAAATAGAAAAATAGCTTCAAGTGGCTGCTTCATCGGCTCCTCCAGACTGTAGCAAGGGGACGAGCTTGTATCTGAAATCCAAATAAACCCCCACCAAAGGGGGATGCCGACACCATCCACGGCTGAAAGCTTTCTTCCAGCCCAATTAAGCTCCAGGACAGTTTTTAGCCTCTAACCTCGTGTTTCTCAGGCTGCATGCAGAGATACCCATGGGTCACTGAATTCCAGCTAATGAGAAATCACTCCCCTTCACCATGAAACAAAGCCCAACACTTGTTTCGAAATGAGATGGAAAAGAGTTGCCACCGAAAAAACACGATCTGACGCCAGCAGCCGCTGTGCCTCTTTTTACCCAGCAGCACCTTTTGCACATATATGTGCAAAAATGAGATGCTGGGGCTGACGGGCACACGGGTCAGGGCAGCAGCAGGGCTGAAAGCCAGCCAAGGTTATATTCAACCAACATGCTGGATTTTTAGCTAGCATCCCTAAAATAAAGCAAAGATGCTGCTAGAGATAGACCCACCATAAGCAAGCCCAGATCTTCACCGATTTTACTCCCCACCCCGCTAAAATTTAATTGATTCTTCAAATTAACAGCCAGCTAAAGCAGAACAATCCTAATGCCATGAAAAAGAGCAGAATAAAATAAACACGGGCATTTCAGCAGCAAGGACGCCACGCTTGAAGCACCCTGCCACATATCGGGCTTTGCTGGCCACCACGGCCCCGAGCTCGGACACCCATCATTAAAAATCAACCACTCCCCCAGGGCCAAGAGGGATCACAGTGCTCTCAGCCAAAACAGGCAACCCATGGAGGAGAACAGGCAACCCATGGAGGAGAACACAAGTCCTGTTTGGAAAGATGCAACGGAGTCATAAGCCAGAGCCTGGAGGGTTTTTATGCCCAGAAAGAGGGGCATAAATAGAGGGAGCCCTTGGCAGGAATGGGGAGTGCTGACGCTGCACCCCTGTTGGCCGAGGAAAGCAGCCATGGACTCAGCGAGGGAAGCCCACCGCAGCTGCTGAGCGCCCCAACTCCGCCAGCTGCAGAGAGCTCTTCCAAGGCAAAAAAAGTCAACAAGGAGCAAGCGCTGGGGTTAATTACCTGCTGGCTGTGTGTTTCTACCTCCTCCATCATCCCCTCCTGCCTTGATGAGAGGTGGGAAGGGATCAGGGAGCCCTTACCTGCTCCCCAGGGCTTTCCACACCCAACGGTTGGCTTCAAGGGACAATTAAAAAGTCGTCTTGCCTAAGAAATGCTGAGGGTTCAGAGCTGGACTCCACTGAGGATTCAAGAGCTGGCCTGGAGGCCACAGGTGGGCATCACATGCTGTTCAAGTCATCCTTCTGGTTGCTTCCATAAAAAGGATGCCCTTATATAGGGACCCCACTACCCTACAGCACCACATTCCCAGGCTCCTTGGGAAGCCAGTCCCACAGTGTTTCTTGGCATTTGATTCCTAATTGGGGATTTTTTTTTCCAGGTCCAGGTTCTTGGGGAGGAAAAAAAAAAAAAAACAAAAAAAAAAAACCACCAAGGCAAGTGGGACAAGGCATGATACCAGAGTCCCTCCCAAGAACATCACTGTCACATGCCTGTCCTGGATCGGTGTCATGACCCAATGGCATCCTGAAAGAGAGGATTCCCCCTTACCAAAGGGGCAGCCTACACCAGAAGCTACCGCAATGGTTGGCCAACAGCTTTAGACACCTCTACTTCAGCCTGAAGAAGCAGAAATGCATTTCTGCCTGGAATAAACCCATCTGACCTTTAATCACATCATCTCTCTTGAAAACACGGAGGTGGCATGTCTGTACACACTCATCTACTCTTGCCTTGTACCTGATGGAAAGGAATAACAGCTTTTTATTGACAATAATCATATGAGGCATCATTTGGACTGAGGAAGAAGGTCCCCAATGTGTCAACTACCAGCTCCAGGATGCCAGGGCATGCTAATGGGCTGCTTGTCTGCAGACAGCAGGGCTGCCCCAGGTCAGGGCTATGAAGTAGGGCACTGGCTGGGGAGCAGCAGGGCTTTGCACAACTGTAGGACACCCTGGGAGTGGGCAGGAAGGTACACACAAAGGCAAGAGGTGGATGGACGGACGGCTGTTTGGGGCAAGTCCCATGCTTAGAGTGGTGTGGGCAGCAAAAGCCCTCCTTGCCCTCACCACCCATCGCTTTGGGTCTCTGCCAACATCTGCACCTGATGGTGGCTTTCATCAAGCAGAGGCAGAAGGTGATGCCCCAGTGCCTGTCTAAACATTGCCAAGCTCCTCTCCACAGCAGATGCCGCGGCCACATCCCCTTAAACAATATTGTGTAGCTCATGCAGGGACAACCAAGGAGCTCCCCAAGGACATCCAACACAACACAGCCCAGTGGCACAACCCAAGGACATAGTCCTTGGCCAACCGAACCCACTCCCACCACAAAAGCAGAAGTACAGAGGCAAAAAAAGAGTTAGGAAGCAAAGCACAGTGTTTTGGAGAGGCCATGGTGCCCCAGACCTGAAGCCAGGGAGGCCTCTGCTCAAGGGATCAAACGTGCATGACAGCAGAGGCTGCCAGGAAAGGAGAAGGGCATGGCCAATATGTCAGATCCAAGAGATGCTTCTTGGCCATGAAGACTAAAGACAAAACGCTGGCGTTTGAATGGCACTGCCTCAGAGAAGAAAGTTGATGGCTGCAGGGATGAAAGCCGTAGCAAAGCTGCGTGGGGACTAGGAAAGGACCAGGGGCTGGGAGGGATTCAACAGGATTAAAGAGTTAAAACTTGGTAAAAAGCCAAGAAATTACTCCCTTCACATGGAGGAACACCACCATGGACACGATGGAGAAGGGGATCTGAAGAACATCCCTGAATAAGGTAACAGTAACTAGAGGAACACAAATAAGGATGTAAAAAGCCAAAGTGACACACCAAAGCCAACGGGCAGCACTGGAGGAACAGCACTGACTTCCAGAAGGAGCAAGTGAAGAGACCAGAAGACACACAAGGTTTCAGAGACAGAGAGGAGGGCACCCAGTTAGAGTCATGCCAGGGGACACTGCCTTGGGCAGAGCTACGCAAGCAGGGAGAGATGTGGGATGCAGACTAGTAGAGGAGAAAAGCCTTTCTTCATTATATTAGCAACCTCCCTTCCCACCCAGAGCAGAGCAAGTGTCTTCTGTGCCTGCTCTGGCCTCCATGCCAGTAGCCTCTGCAGCTGCCGTCCTTGGAGATTATTGAGCTGGGGTTCTGTTCCTTTAGCTGAGCATCTTCCATGGTCCATGGCTATCACTCTTCTCCCCTTGAAAGCCAAGAGACCATAAGTCATCAGTCATCCAGCTTTAGCTGCTGCACAAACGATCCCTAGCCCCACAAGATGTCCAACCCATCAGTCATCACAACCTCAGCCTGGCAGCTGTGAGACGTCCCAGAGCAGAGGCAAGAGGAAGAGTGCGGCCAGCCCTGGCTCTGCCTGCGAGGCGCTGACCCACGCAAACCTCATGCATGCATTAACTGAAGGCCACTCTGGAGCTGGAAACACAAGACTTAGAGGAGCCCCTACTTCCGCTGCCTTGGGAGTGTTTCTACCAGCCATCACAGCACAAGCAGCTGCACCCCACCCTTCTACTAAAACTCACTCTGCCYGACCGCTCACCCTCCCTCCTCCACGAGCCCTGACTTGGCCCATCCAATGCTACGTGCTTTTCAGTCTGGATACAGCCATGATGGGACAACCAGTGCCACCATTCTCCCAGAGGCCAAGCCCAGCTCAGGGTTTCAGCTCCAGCATTTCATGACCATACCAAGGCCACAGGAGCACGTGTACCGCAGTTGGAGAGCAGGAGGATGCTCTGGAGCATGGAGACCACCCAAAACCAAAGGGTGGTCCCCACCTTCTGCTTCCCCCACATAGGTCTTCCCCAACCTTGGAGGCTTTGCCCAGCACTTCATCAGGCTGATGCATACAACATTGCACTTGCAAACCAAACCCTGGTCCCCAAGCAAAGGAAAATACACATTTTCCGTTAGACATCAGCTGCAAGAAGCTAGCCAGTCTCTGCTCCTGCTTGTTTGCGTCCTCAGGAGCGGCGAGAGCCAAAGAGCCACCTTCTCGGGCCAGGTGAGACATCCCTGCTCCAGCCCCAGCTCTGCTGCTTCCCCTGCTCTGGGAGAATGGTGTGGCTGCTGCTCAACGCTGCGGGCAGGAGCCAGCCAACGCTGGGACCTGAGCTGCTTTCCCAAGTCAGCAGCTCCCACCTCCTTGCACGCCTGCAGAGGAAGACCCCAGAGGAGGGAGCCGAGTGCAGAGACTGCAGACACATCTTGTTTTAATTGCATCAGCGATCGCTAAGCAATTAATGCAGGGAGGAGGAGGAACAGGGCACCGGGAGAACTAAAGGGACACAGCAAGCAAGGGGAAACAATTTACTCTTCCCCTAAGGACAGGGGGACTATTTACAGCTGCAGCGGCCTCACCTGCTGCATCCCGCTCCCAGAGCATGTCTTGAGCTGTACCCGGACCACTAACGTGGCTTTCTTTGTGCTTTAAGCCCCAAAGTCCTTTTTCTGAAGTCATCTCTTAGCCCCAAAAGGAGGTCTCCAACCCTCCCACATGCGCAAACCCTCCCGCACGCTTCCCAAGAGCCACAAGCCATCGCAAAACCCTAGGTCAGGCAAACACCACTGCCAAGGACAAGCAGGGACTGGAGATGGAGCCTCCCACCACCGTGCTGGGGCTCTGGTCTGCAAAGGCACTGCAGCTCCCACCCAAAGCACTGCCCAGTCCCCATTGTCACCCCCTGCCCATCCCACTGACCACAGCAAGCAGGAGAGTGAAGCTCGTCCCTGGGAGATATCGTCCTTCAAAGCCTCCATGGCTTGATCCCAGAGATTGCAGCTCCCCAAACGCAGCTTGGAAAGCGGAGGCGCCAGGATGCCAGAAAAGCATCATTGCCAAAAAGCAGCAAACCAAGTGCCAGGATCCGTGGCCAGCTTTTCTGCATCTTTAGCCATGAGGAGCAGATGCTTAAGGAAAAGCCTGAATACAGCAGCACCTACAGCTGGAGCAAAAACCTTCAAGGAAGGGGAAATCAAGCAGGAGCTGCTGGTCTGATCCCCAGCTGGAAAAGCCAGCCCTGAAAAGGAAGGCAGACAAATGAGGAAAGCATCCATGGGAATTGTCCACCAACCGGTTTGCAGCCTTCTCACCTAACCCTCCTCCTCATCATGTCTGGCAGCCCAGCCCGGTGATGTTGCCTGCTCCAGGATGGCAAAGTCAGGCAGCAGTGGTCTCCCCGTGCTCAGCCGAGTGCAGGCAGGCTGGCAGCTCCGCTCGCCTCTGCTCCTGCTGTTGGAATAAAGCGCTACAGCAATTTTTTGCTCTGTTTAGTGAGTGCCGGGGACTGCCAGCGCTTGCGAAGCTCAGAGCCTGACCGTGCCCCCGCCGAGTGATTCCCGCTGCAATTCATCCAGCGACGGAAAATGGCTTTTGGCTCATTAACAAGCCTGTGCCGAGATCAGGCAATTCATCCCCCTTGCTCCCTACAATAGACAGGACAGCCTGAGACACCCCAAAACTCAGCTCCGGTAACCCATCAAGCATGGAGCCAAGCGGAATCCTCGGCCAGATCCCAAGCCCTCCTCCTGCTTGTTAGCAAACCTGCTGGTGGCTTCAAAAATCCAACAAGCTGGGCTCTGAATTCAGGTACACTTAGAGGAAAGGCACAAGACGCTCTGTGCCAGAAAGCCACCGGCTCGAGCGGGGAGCTGGCAGGAAAGGCTCAGCTGGCAGCAGAGGCTTCTCTCCAAGGATACCCACAGGAACAGCCCACTTGGTACCCCCAAAGGAGACGCCACAACATTTCACTGCATTGATTTCACTGTTTCTAGAAAAAAGATCAGAGGCACAGACCCCATTTCCAGCACATGATTGCTCCTGGGTCGGTTCATGACCAATCGTGGCAGATCAGTGGGGAGCTGGTGTAGTTCAAACCCTACGAGCTAGAAACCTGATGCACCCCAAGGCTGAGCACCGGCCAACTGCTCAAAATCCAAGCTTTGCTACAGCAAAACCATCCTTCACCCACCGATCCTTGGCTTTTAAAGATTTAGGTTGTTGGTTGGGGTTGGGCAGCAGTCCCGGTGTCCGTAAGGAGACGTCCTCCACGTCACAAGGAGCCCAGGCAGAAGGGTGAGCCATGCCTCCAGCCTGCAGTTACTTTCTCTGCTCGTCCCTTGAGAAACCACGTTAAAAGAGGAGAGGGGACTGGAAGGGAAGCCTGCCCTGCCTCCTCGCCCCTGGCAGACTCTGATCGCAAGTAGCACGCTCACCCAGCAGCGAGGAGTGATCGGGTAGCTTCGCGGTGGATACTGAATTTGCCAAAAAGCAGGAGAGAGGCGCGAAGCACTGGCAGCAGCAGGCAGTGATTTATAAAGCTGACGTGCCTTTCCAGGTCACATATCGATAGGAGCCTCGCTTCCTCAGCGGGCGGGGAGCCAGGCCGATTATCTGTCATATGCTGCAAGATGCGGTGCCAACAGCCAAGCTGAGATCACCCAGCTTGTTTGGGGGGAGGGAAGGGAGGAGGGGAAACAAAAAAACAAAAACCACACAGATGCAGGCAACCAGCTTTTGTTCAAGCCCGTGCTTGCCGGTGGTAGGTGAGCAAGCACATCAGACTGCGTGAAAGCATGTAACGCCTGGAGGCTGATCCTCCCTTGAGCTCCTGGAAAGAGTGATGGCAACCAGCAGGCAGGAGCATTGCTCATGGGAGCAGCTCTGCAGCTGCCCCACACCTGCCCGTGGGTGTTCTCCCACCTCGACTCACCCCAAATTCAGCCCCGGGGTTTTTGCGGCGTTACAGGCTTTGGAGGCAGAGCAGCTGCTCCGTGAATCCCACCGCTGGTGTGATGCTGCCTGAACACGGAGCTAAGCAGTCCCTTCTCCTGTGCTGCCAGGCGAGGAGCAAGCAGCAAAACAGCCTGTGCAAAAAGAGGGTGTTCACAGGTCCACTATCACAAGCCATGTGGCTTTCACAATTAGTCTGTGCTAACAAGCACACTGACTTTTTTTTTTTTTTTTTTTTTTTTTTTAAGAATTTTAAGAAATCAATTTTTCAGAAATTCAAATTTAATACAGTGTTTCCTCCAAATCCTGTTTCCTCTGCCAGACCAGAGGGATAAGCTGAGAACCACCTGCACCTGAGTCAGCTGAGAGTTGCCAAGCTGAACCACTGCAGCTTGAAGGATGCAAGCTTCTGGAGCTGCCAGCTGCCAATGTCGTATTAACCTTTTTTTCCTTCCTTCTGTTTTACCAAGTAATCCCAGATGCAGCCACTCTGTGGCAAGATGCCATTCAATATTCCTCAGGGAGCCTCAGAGCCTTTCCTCCCCCTGGGATCAAGAGTGGGAAAAGGTTTGCGGTGCTTGTTTGACAGCCCTGGAGAGGAAAGGCAATGCAAATCCCATCACTTCCAAGGTGTATTTCATCCAGAGTTTTAAGAGAGAAACCAAATGACATGGGAGAGAAACTCAAGACACAGGTTGAAAGTTTGAGAAGAGCTTGCTGAATTTTTTGTTCCCTTGGGTTCTGCCGAATGCCTTTGAGGATGCCGATTTTCTGAGAAGGGGATATTCAGAGACCCTCCAAAAGAAGTCGTGCAACAACTGAAGCACCTAACCTAATCACTGATGAAAATATGACCCAAAACAATGATTACGACCTTGTGTTTTGAAGGAATAAACAAACCTGGAAGAGCCAAACCGTCAATGCACCATCATCATTGCTCAGAGTGAAACAGCTACGCAAAGATTTGAGGGTTCAGGTGCAGAGAGGCAAGCATGCCTATAGAAAAAGCTTTATTCTATTTTTTTAGCCCATTTTGGCCCCACCAGCTGCACGTCCACCTCACGTAGACCAGAAGCAAGGCCAACATGCGTTGCCCCACGGGACAGGAGGCTCCTTGGAGAGGTGAGACCGCAGCCATGTTAAATCTAAGCAACAAATCTTCACCCGCGACTTCAAACAACATGACACACTGAGAACCTGTCATTAGGTAATTAAGAACCTGAATATTTTTACACCTAGGACGTATCACTGCAGGCCACGCACAAGCGAGCCACCCATTGCTCCATAGGGATGGTGGGGCCAGCCAAAAATGGGACCGGGAGCTGACGATCTGGGAACAAAAATAAAACCTTGGGATTGTGAGCCAGGCTCTGTCCCAGCTGAGCTTGCGTGCTAGAACTTTAAGAAGGGGGTTGTTTGCTGACAGCTTAAAGGATTTAAGGGAAGGATTAACCACGGCTTTGCTGATGAGGGAACCGGTGGCAAACTCAGAGCAATCCCATGAGCACGGGGAGAAGCTGGAAAAGGACAGGGAAAGGGGGGACGAGCCTACAACAGCAAAACCAACAGAGATAGTTTGCTTTGCGTAGGGAACTCAACCAGGAGCTGCTCTTCCAGTCATTAACAGCCTTCATTTGCTGCCCACTAAATACCAGGGCAGCCAGCTCTGGAGTCCCATCTTCACGGGAGAGCACTGCATCATTTGGGGAACTGAAGGTGCCCAAGTGCTGTACAAGTGACATCATCACAGCCCTCAGTCACGAATAAAGGTGCCCAAAAAGAAGAGAGTGCAGAAGGCCTGGAGGAGAAGGACATGGTGGTGGGAGTCATGGTCTGGAGGTGGGCTAGGAGGGAAACTCTGCTACAGAGTAGCAGACAGCAAGGAACTGCAGATCAGCAGCACCAGCTGATCCAGGAAAGCTTCACATTTGTTGCCTGAGAGCTCCAGGAAGTGTTTACAAATCAGGCTTATATCCAGGTGGACGTAACAGATAAAAAGCAGGCAGCAGATCTCCTGCTCCAGCTCAGCTACGCGCAGAGGAACACACAACCAGAGGGGTTCGTTCCAGCAAGCACGGGATGCTGGTCGCCAGGAACATATGTAGACAGATCGATGGACTTGTTTGGCAGGCCGGAGCCCAGCAACAAGGGCATGCTCCAGCTGGGAGCAGCTAATCTACCCGTTCAACCTCCTCCAGCTGCTCGGCAAACGAGCATGGTCCCCTTAAGAGAAAGCACAATCAGCACATATTTAGCTGGAAGAGGGTGGGGATATCGCTGAGCTCCAAGCCATAGTCTGAACCTTATCTGCTGCTTTAATACCTATCAGTGTTGATACAGATTAAAGGATTAGTCAGGATTACTAAAGGCAACCCTCCTCGCCCCAGGCAGCAAGGATGGGCATGGGTGCAGCTCTGGCATTCCCCTCTTGTGCCCACAGCCCTTTGCACTGCACCCTTGGGAGAGAAGGAGCCTACTGAAAGCATGGCAAGGAGGCTCTCCATGAGCAACAGCAGCCTGGAAATGTCAACCCAACCACAGGGGAGGGAGACTGGGCTTTCTGGGAAGAAAACCAAGCCTCGCCAGCCAGAACCCCAGCAGGAGTCAGGTTTGTTGTCCCTACGGTTGCCTACCAACGCAGGCCTTGTTCAGCAAGTCTTCATGGACCAGCACCAACACCAGAAGAAACCATCCCACCACACTCTGTCCACAGCCACCCATTCCTACCCTGGCCCAAAGCCCTCTTTTACCAACACAAGCATTTGTGCAACGTTGGGAAACCACCTGGTTAAAACCTGCTTTTGATATTGTTCAGCATAGCTTTTAATCGGATCATTTCCCTGACCCAGTTCCCCACAAGGTTGCACAAACCCTTGAGCATCAGTGTGGGAAGAGGTGGCCAGGAACAGGCAGGACACCTCCTGGTGTAGCAGCAAAGCTCCAGTGACCACACAAGCAGGCAGGAGAGTTCCTGTGCCCAAGCTCAGGCTGAACATGAACTTTGTGAGATTTCTCATCTTCCAAGAGATCATAACCAAATATCTGCTGTGTCCAGAGAGCTGTCTCCTGAAACTTGGCTGGGTTGAAAGCTGTTCAGGACAACAGGCAAGACTGGAGATCCCAAAGCAGAAAAATACCGCAACACTGCCTCCTGTTCCCGCATACCCTGCTCCCTTCTCTAGGCAGGAGCCATCAAGTACAAAGACCATGGCTGCGGTCTTCCCCTGGGCAGCAGGGAGGAAGGTAGGACCTCACATCTCAGCTGGTTATCATCCAGGACAACCCAACTCTTAAGGATAAGGGTACAAAGAGTAGTGGCAAGCCCACAAGCAACAGCCAAGCCGTGTATAGGGACTCAGAGGAGGCCCAGTGAGGACAGCAGGCTGCAACGTGGCAGAGGAGGTGGAACAGTCCACTTCTGATGCCCGGACAGATTTATGGAGGAGCTAAGAAAATACGAACTTTCATTTTGGGACAATTTAGCTAGTCAGCAGAGCTGCGGTTTACCAAATGCCAAAAAATGAAGCTTTGCTTGACCAGGGCACTGGTCGCTATTCTTCACACTTGGCTTCGGAGAGAGCAAGATCTTGAGACGCAGGCAGGCTTCAGCGTGTGTCCACATCCTGACACTGCTGCTTTCATGTGTGAGTTGCCTTTGGTGGGAGACCCTGGGGCACGCGAAAGAATCACAGAATGGTTGAGGTTGGAGGGGACCTCTGGAGGTCATCTGGTCCAACCCCCTGCTCAAGTAGGTTGCCCTGCTCTAGGGTGTGTTTTACATGGCTGGCCTGCCTCCTTTACCAATGACTCCCAATCCAGCACCTCCAGGCAAAATCTTCGTGCTGAGCGTCATCTCAAGCATCAGAGGCTCTCAAAGCACCACCAAGTCTGAGGGGCTTTGCAAGTCAGATACTACTGAGACCAAAGGTGGAACCAAAGCTGGCTCCTCCGGTTCCCTTGCTTCCTCCACGGGCACAATGGGAGGGAATAGCAGAGGTGCTGAAGCAGCCAGAGACAAGACGACAGGCTTAGGCGTTGGGGCAAAGACTTGCAGGGTAAGACACCACCGTTCTGAAATGATCACCTTCCAGAGTCAAGCTCAACTTCCCTGGGTAGCACACTCACATCCATGCATCAGCATCCCACTGCAATTCAAGTAGGTCATCCTTCAGATCAAGCTGCAAGCCCAAGGCAGTCCCCCTATCCTCCCCAAAAAAGCAGCTCCTCCGCAAGGTGAAGTCCAAGCAGCTCTGCTCCAGCAACTAGCTTCTTCCCAGCAGAATACCACCAGGCTCAAACTGCCCAGCAGATATTGAGGAAGATACGTGAAGCCCAGGCCGCATACTGCTAATGTGTTCATGAAAAATATACACAGATAAGAGACTCCTTCCCCTCCACGCAGAGAGGGTCTGAGTAAGACAGAGGACCAAAATCTTCACCAAATTGATCACACTTCACTCAAAAATACATAGTACTATCGCCTCTCCATAAGAAACAAGATGAAGACCTGCAGTATTGGACATTCAAATAATATAAAAAAAGCCTAACAAGCAACCCTATGCTGATATTTTAATTTTGGTCCAGAAAAAAGCAAGCAGCATTTGCCCCACTAGGAAAGCACGAGCTGCAGAAGCTGCACTGGGCGCTCAGGCAACCGTGTGCCAACAGCAATAAATCTGACACTGGAATAGTGTTACAGCCCAGCACCAAGACAGGTCAATTATTAAGCCCCTACAAATTCTTGGCCCAGATGGAAGAGCAGCTGCTTTCAGCCCCGTTGGGTTACAAGACAGCTGGAGTCCTCCAGTGAGTCTCCAGAGCCAGGCTTCCCATCCTGCCCCACTCCCCATAACCCCAGGCAGGAGCCAGCATGGCTCCTGGCCGGCATGGACGTGCTCAGCCATCCCGGGACTCTGAGGAGCTCCGCGGGCAGAGCCACCAAGCCTCATGGTGCTTTCCAGAGTTCATGTTTCTAGAGCCAAGAGAAGCCCCTGAGAAGGAACACGTTGTCCTGCCGATACAACCTTCTCCAGGTTAGTATCGAAACTGTTTATGGAGTCAAGGCTATTGGCCATGACTTGAATCCTCCACTCACTGGTGGTGGCGTCATCCCCTGGTTGCACTCACCCTTCGTTCCTGCTCCCTCCAAAGCTGCTGGTTGTTTTAAATGAACTCGAGCAGCAGTACACTCAAGGCCTGGCTTTGCATATTATTCAACAGGATGTGACAGCCACCGATGCTCTCACCTGGAAAGTCCCACCTACAAAACATGAACCCTAAAGCTTGACAGGATATGCAAGCCACCAGCCAAGAGGTTCAGAAGAAAGTCCTCCTACAAGCATGCTTTTCTTAACAGCAAAGCCACCAGCCAAGAGGTTCAGAAGAAAGTCCTCCTACAAGCATGCTTTTCTTAACAGCACCTTAAGAACTGTCTGTATTCAGTTAATTGTGAATTAACCGAGCTGACCCAATACAACCAATCCCAGGTCCTTTGGGAGAGGCACGGTACAGCACAAAGTCAGGGTTGGATGCTGTGCAAGCCAGGGGAGCACGTTAAGCTTCCTCCAGTGGATCTAACTCTGCCCCCTACGAAGCAGATGGCATCAAAAACATATTTTGCTTCATGGCCATGCAACTTTGGAGAACACATGCCGCGTATACCTACACGTCTCATCAAGGAAGAAGTGTAGCTCCTTTTCACTGCACAAGTTGTCAAACAAAGTCACAGCATACGGACGTGTGATTTTTAGCAAAAACACTGCCAGAAGGAGCATGATGAAGGGGGCAGAGTTAAGGCTGCTGCACTCAGCTTAGCTCTGCACTTCCCAGGTGCAGAGAGCCAAACACTCAACTCCGATGCTGCACCAACCTACTCTTCAGATGGCTCTTCATACAATACCCTAAAGATCATCTGTATCATGTTGTCACCATTGCATCCTCAACACCTAAAGCTATGCGAGCTATCGGGCTCAGTACATCGACTTGTCGCAGGATCAGACAGCATCCTGAAGGAGCAAAAGCAATTCATTGTGGGGCGGTGAGGAAGATGGATGTGTGCATCAGCAGGTTCCAGACTGTTCCCATCAACCTGACCACATGCATGCAGATCCCTCCTCTCAAGGATTCGGTCACCTCAACCACAATTTCCTGCAACTTCCCTGACCGCTATTAGATCATCTCACACAGCACGTGACAAACTCAAACACTCTCATGGAGAATTTATAGTCCTATAACCCCCAGCAGGAATGACCAGCTGGAGCATTTGGGGGCTTC
Source organism: Phoebastria nigripes (assembly GCA_035582835.1). NCBI lineage: Eukaryota > Metazoa > Chordata > Aves > Procellariiformes > Diomedeidae > Phoebastria > Phoebastria nigripes. Next base: position 498,773 of record JAYKAV010002801.1, read on the forward strand.
CCAGGGTTGTTCATTGTGCTCACCCACAAATGGTTTTACAAGATAAAGTCCCGAGAGCAGTACTTAGTCTCAAGCAAAGATTATTTTTGGCAGCTTTATCAGAACAGTTCTCACTCCCTTAACCTCTTCTTGGATGAAAGCACATTTAGAAAAACAGTCCAGATGTTGGAATATCAATAAAACAAAAAGCAATGGTACAATGCAGTCTTGAAGAGCCCTTTACAAATAAACACAACTTTTTGGGGTTTCTGCTCAGCAGCGTCAGGCCCACACTCATAAACCAAAACTACACACTCACCTCGCCTGGAATCAGAAAATAAAAGCTGGTTTGGGTTACCCATCTGCAGGACATGCACACAAGAACCACTCCTGCAACTCTCCTTCCCCTAAATGGTCAAGCGACTCGTACCGCTCAATGGATTTTTAATCAAATTTTCCAAAATAACAATTTACAGAAGGAGTTACAACTGAGCCAAATCCCAAAATGAGAAACTCGAGCTGGGAAGATGTTATGGGAAACTCACCACCAGCTCTAAGCGAGGGTCTAGAGAGCTGAGATTAAACTCCCATCACAGCAACAGGTTTGTCCAAGCAAGGAGACACTCCTCACGCACGCCTCAGTTTGAACCCAGAGGTCACCCACGAGGGCTTTGAATCTCACACCATTTCCCACGCCCAACAGCTTTTACCATTACCATCAACAACTAAGCACTACAGAATGGTTTGAGTTGCAAGGGACCTTCAGAGATCATCTAGTCCAACCCCCTGCCATGGGCAGAGACATCTTTCACTAGATCAGGTTGCTCAAAGCCCATCCAACCTGACCGTGAACACTTCCAATGATGGGGCATCCACAACTTCTCTGGGCAACCTCTTCCAGTCTCTCACCACCCTCATCATAAAAACATTTCTTCCTTATTTCCAATCTAAATCTACCCTCTTTCAGTTTAAAACTGTTGCCCCTTGTCCTGTCACTACAGATCTTGGTAAAAAGTCTCTCTCCATCTTTCTTATAAGCCCCCTTTATATATTGAAAAGCCACAGTAAGGTATCCCCAGAGCCTCTCCAACTGAACAAGCCCAACTCTCTCAGCCTTTCTCCACAGGAGAGGTGTTCCAGTCCTCTGATCATTTTCATGGCCCTTGTCTGGACCTCAGACGGTCCACATCCTTCTTGCACTGGGGACCTCAGAGCTGGATGCAGTACTCCAGTGAGGTCTCATGAGAGTGTAGAAGAGGGGGAGCATCACCTCCCTCCACCTGCCAGATACATTTCTTTGGATGCAGCTCAGGAGATGACTGGCTTTCTGGGCTGCAAGCACACATTGCCAGCTCATACCCAATTTGTCACTCACCAGTATCCCCAAGTCCTCCTCCGCAGGGCTGCTCTCAATCCTTTCACCCCCTAGTCTGTACTGATAGTGGGGATTGCCCTGACCCAGGTGGAGGACCTTGCACTTGGCCTTGTTGAACTCCATGAAGTTCACATAGGCCCGCTCCTCAAGCCCGTCAAGGTCAACTTCTTGAAGAAATCCAACTGTATCACACTACTGCCCGAATCTGCAAGGCCACTATTACTATAAATTAAGCAATCTTCTCCTCCTGAGCCATGCTGGCCATCTCCAGCAGGTCTGGGATGACTTTCATCAACTGCTCCCAGAAGACTCTGCCTCATTTCCAGCTGACAGCAAGTCTCCAGCACAATGAAGAAGACTTATTTTCTCCCTCCTCTCACCCAGCCCAGGGGGGGCACTTAACATGATCCCAGTAAACCAGCCAGAAGAAACCCAACCCACGCAAGCCACGGCCCAGTCTTTGCCCTTTCGATTCATCGGCAATCTCAGCGTGAAGCACGGTTGTCAGAAGATTTCTTGGGTTTCCTTAAGTTCTTCTGCCAAGTTCTGATTAAAATCCTCCTAAGGGGTTTTCTCTTTATTCGATTTCCTAGAACTGAGAAGTAAAGCGGACCTGAGAGCAGCACTGAGTGCCGGAGCTAATAGCCACCGACACAGTCGGGCCATCCAAGTCTCCCACGCCGGCTCATTAGGATCAAGGGAAATTGAAAGCAATTCTCTTCCCATCTCATATATCAGACCATCAGCTCCCAGAGGAGACTGAGTTTTAATGGCCCCGCTCACTGGTGGGAGGCTGGAATCACTCAGTTGACGTGGGCTGCCGAGGCACCTCTCGCCAGGCACTGCTTTAGAGCCACGTTTGAAACGGGTTGACCAGCGAGGATGGTTCCCAAAGGCTTTTGGGCAACGCACAATGGTGCGGCAGTGGGTAAGGAGCAAAGCACAGCACCATAACACAGGTCTTCATGCCCAGAAATGTCCAATTTAACAAAACCCCGGTCCCCTGCCCCAACTCCACATGCTCTGCTTCATAACAATGGCTTCAAGAGAGGAGCCAACCTCTCATCACAGGCTCCTTGTGCTACCAGCTTGGGATCGGCACCAAATTGGATCCCCTTCCTTGCCCAGAAAATCTGGCTGCTTCTGTGGCCTGTAGGATGAAGCCATTGGTTTCTTGCCCAGAAACAACAGGCACCTGCAAGTCTGGTCACTCTCGTTCCTGTGGCCAAAGGCTGGAGACCATCGGGATGCCACGAAGATGTGGTGCATCTCACCCATCCTCTTCTCCTGGCCCAGAGTGGCCGAGGAGAGTCCCTTCCCTGCAGGAAGGCAGATGCATTGGACCCCAGGGCTCAAGCACACTGGGGGCGTCAGGTACAGAGGCGGTGCAACGGGAACCCCAAAACAGCCTCCATTCACACAACAAGAAAAACCAGAACCAGATCTGCTGCTGCCCTCTCCACCGCATCTTCCACTTTTGAAGGGCCCTATAGAGGGAGGTGCTTCTGCCAGGATCCAAGGCACTACTGTTGAGTACACAGCCTGGAAATCCCAACATTTCCTTTTTTTAATGCCATGTACCTCCTCACACCCTTGGGGTAATGGGTAAACACTGAACCCACCTACAGAGACCACATGGACAGCACACAAGATGGTCCAAGCTACCATTAGTTACCATTGAGTTATCCATCGTGGGGAACGCCAACAGCTCCTGTCTTCTTGGTCTGTAGGATGGAGCAGAGGAGCACAGGCTGCGAGCCCCTCAAAAGCAGGGCCTTCTTCTGAGATGTGGCTCCTCCACAGATGAACCAGCCAGCGATCCGGCAAAGCCATGGCACGCTGGGTCACCCTTACGCTGGAGGGTGGTTTCACATGCAGCCTTTGCTTTTTTGATGCAAGATTCATTCCCTGCAGAGCACAGCCCAAGAGCTGAACCACCCGCTCTCCCTGCTAGCAAGGGGCTTTAACTCTTCCGCCAGGTCGGGGCACCTAAGAAATGCTCTGCTCGTGGCCATAGGGTTTCTACCAAAAGGCTCGTTTCCTTCAAACAGACATTCAAAGCTCAGCCCCTCCAGCTCACTTCAACCCCATACACAAAGCGGAGTATTAATAGCTGGTCTGGAAGACCATAAAACACTAAATACCTAAAGAGTTCCTGTACCTTGAAATGTTAATGCTAAGCAAAAAAAGAAACCTTCCTGTTAGCAAACTGCTCGGCTCTGTGATATATATACACGATTGCCTTCCTCCCCTCCAAGCCACAGAACAGCAAACAGTACTCAAAACCCTAAAATGCCGCTCTACTTACAAGGCATCCTATAGATCTGCTCGTCTCCCCAACGCCCAGATGGGAGAGGCTTCGCCAGCACACACCAGCTCTTCTTGATGATTTAGTTACCACCTCAAAGAAATGGCTCATGGCCAGCCATCCTTCCCTTACAGGATCTTTTCAGCCTTCCAAAGCCATCTCCCCCGGCCCCCAAGCACGCGCAGCCCGGCCCAGGCTCTTTCCTTTTCTTCCCAGCCTCCCTTACCCACTCAACTGCTGGAGCTCAGCTCCAGCACTGATGTCCCTCCTCTCTCCCATGGCTTTGCTCCCTTCTCCTTGCAAAGGGCCTCTCCTCTACGCCGTAGAGGGTGAAGTGGATGCAGGAGCACTGGCAGAGGGACCAGAGCAGAGACCTGGGGTTGTGCATCCCGCCAGGGAGGGTGGGTCAGGATCCCAAGCTGGCAGGGCAGCGCCAGCTGGAAATACTCACTTGGAGCTGGTATAGTCACGTTAGCTGCAGCTCTTGGCATGCACCATGCTTGGCATGGGACCACGAGGACATGACAGCCCCTTCGCCACACGCCAGCTATGCAGCATCCCAGCACCGACACCAGCTCTAGCAGTACCAATTATTTTTGGGATGCCCTCCCCAGGGAACAAGCCCCTTTCGGACAACACACCTCATGCGTCCCCTCGCCACCATCTATGGACGAGCTGCCGGGCGGATGCAGCTCTCCTTCCTCCAGCGTGGCTGGCGACAGGCTTGAACCCAGGACCAAGCCCCGGCTCCAGGGTCCTCTTTCAAGGGCTGAGCCCAAGGATGGCAGCCACCAGCCATGCGGCACACAGTTCACTCCAGAACAAGCCACATCCATCTGTTAAAGAGATGAGCGGGGCCGTTCCCAGCACAGGAGGCAGCATACCTGCATCCCAATGACTGGAGGGAGGGATGGGGGGGCAAGCAGGAGGAGTCTGGGAACAGCGTTCGTTTGCATAGCACCTGGGGAAAAAAATCACAACACTGCATTTACATAGCTAACTGGGGGAGTGAGCTGCCCAGAATGAAATTACTTTCTGGCTTGGGAAAAAAAAAAAAAAACAAAACCCAACACAACCACAGGATTTGTAGCTGTAATGGTGCCTTCTCCACGCAGAGCACCTCGGATGCTCCCCCCGACAAAGTCTGTGCTCACGCCTAACAGGGGAGCATCCGATCCATGTGGAGGATGGGGGAAACTGAGGCATGGAGGCTCCAGCATTTGCATCAAGGAAGGGCAGCCAAGAGCCCTGACAGCTCCTCTTGCTCCCTCGGCACCAGACGAAAAGCGCTTTTGAGTTGTATCACATCTCATCCCCTCAACAAGATGTAAAACACGGCAACCTCCATGTCACAACCAGAATTAAAGCTTAAGCCCGCAAAGCAGGCTTGCTCTCCACATTATTCATCACAGCACGCTTCAAGAGACCCCAAGTGAATGAGGGCCAGACAGTATTTTAAAATAAATCTAGACACTTACTGAGTTTTAAACCAATTTCAGTGTCAAGCACAGGGGAAACATCAGCAGATATGAGCACATGCCATTACCACACCGTATAAAAGCTTTGTGGTTAACGTCTTCCTGCAAAGGGATTTATCCTCTCCACAGCACGCTGGGGCGGAGCGGGCACCATTCAGCCAGCCAGGGGCAAGGACGGGGGCGTGGGAGGAGGAGAGAGGGACAGCACAGGCACCACGTGCCTTCCTGGGTTGAGCGGTGCTGGCCAAAGTCACTACAAGCCCTGCAAGAGGCCGGCGGCCAGGCAGAGCCCCTGACCCCTTACACCACATCGTTGCCCCGGCAAAGCCCCCGTCTCCAGCCCTAGGCAGCATCACTGCTACCCGCAATCCCGTCCATCCCCAGTGGCACAGCATGCCCACCCATGCCAGCTCGCAACCTGAGCTCACCCTAGAAAACCCCGAGTGCGTTTATTTACATCAGATTAGTTCCCTGATCTGGTCTGTGGGCAGGAATGAGTAACAGGGACAGGAATATCTCGAGCAGATGTTGTCACCAAATACAACGTATCGTCAGGCTGCTAGTAGCTTTAAATCATTTCAGAGCCTGGCGACTTCTTTCCAGCCCTGGGCTGCATCTCCCCAGCTCTCCGACTCCAGCCGCTGGCTCAACACCTATGAGACCTGGGGTGGCTTTCCCTTTGCAGCCCAGCAAGCAGCTCCAGGCATTGATCACCACGAGCTGGGAACGTCACAAGAAGTCACCTCAAAGTCCATTGCAATCACCAGCTGCCTTTTATCCTGCACAGAGGTGCTGCCTGCCATCAGCTCTGAATATTTGGGTGCCCTCCCACCCAGCACATCTTCAAGGCTGCCTGCACACAAGGACTCACAGGTGAGATGGATTTCACAGCTCCAGCCCAAAGCATCCTCAAGAGCAGCAGCAGAGGAATGCAGCACCGCATTTGCACAGCAAACATCAGGAAAGCAGGGGCACAGAAGACGCACAGAAGATGTCGTGCTTCCAGGAAACCAGGAAAAGGCAGCGAACCCCCAACAAGCCCGCCTTTAAAAACAGAGGAAGGGAAAAGCAGGCAGCGCTTTGCTCCACAGCCCTTTCCAGCAGCCTCCCCAGCTGCCAGGTGGAGGAGCAGCTTTACTCATTAGCGGGTTATTCCTGGCACACTCCCCCTGCATCAGCTCCCCGGCAGGGCCGCAGGAGCAGCTCACCAGGTTTTGAAGCCTTTGGGGTCGCGCAGCGCTCAAGACGCACGAATCTTCCTTTAAAGAAATCTCACTCAGGCAGATAAATGGTGCTGGGTAACTGGGGTCATTAGGCTAATAAGCAGCCACCGCCAGCCTGGAAGCAAAGCAACAAACACGAGAGAGTCTACCCAAGCCGGTTAGCCTCAAAATCTGACCCATCTCAAGCAGTTACCATCTCCATTGGAGGAGAAATCGGGTCCATGAGTCAGCAGGATCAATCACCCACCAGCCTTTTCATCAAAATCTCTAATGAAAGTGTTGAGGGAGTGGATTTGCAGCTCACTCACACCAAGGAAGCAGTGCACAGACCCCGTCAAGAAAGAGCTGTCCCCCCCTCTGTCAGCCTCCTCGTTAGCGCGTTGTCATTCCGCTCTCACACTTTGGGAACGGGAAGATGTTTTCTCCACTTTCCTAGCGTGGTTCCGTTTCCTACTGCCGTGTCCTTGACAGGGAATCACAAGTCCTGCTTCCCTCTCCGGCGAAGACGCGGCTGCGTTTCAGCACAACGACCTATTAAACAGGATATGGCAAAGCCAACGGGTCAGGCATCAAAACTAACTCACCCCTTAACTAGTCCTTCCTAACGCTGTCAGCCAGGAAAGCAAATGGGGAAAGATGCAATTTTTCCTACATAAAACCTTCAGAGGTGGGATCAGCTGAAACTCCCAGCCTGCTACATCTAGCAGTTAATAAAAAAAAAAAAAAAAAAAAAGCCCGCATATAAATAACCTCTCAGCAGGAGCCAAAACTCAAAGGCTAACCCCATGGTTTTAAGTGAACGGGCCAATTTCCTCCTTTGTAGCTCTTGACACATGTTGGCTGCGTGCCCCCTTCTTGCCTTGTTCCTGCAGCAGAAGGCTCTGGGCGGTGGGTCCAGGGACGATAAGGAAATGAGTGGTGTAATTCCCAAGGCCTCCCAACACAGCCCTGTCAGCAGCTCTGGAGGCAGCCGATTCCAGCGTGGCTGGAGAAAAGAAACCACGGCAAGAGGAGCCCGCAAGAGCCGGCAGCTGCCTGCACCCCCCGCCACTTCCTTGAGCTGCCAATGCCGCTCTGGCTGCTGTTCCCTGGAAAGAGCCAAGCCCTGCGGAGCAAGGGGTAGGAAGCAGCACTGGGATGGCAGGAAAACAGCTTTTGCCTGGGGTTTTCGGTACAAGCAGGTCCCTACCCCAAGCATTCAGCTTCCCGCGTGCCCTAAAAATCCCAGGGGAAAAGGAATTACAGGATTAACACCAGCTCTGAAGGGATGGATGGAGCGACCTTTGCAGGGGGCTGTAAAGTAAAGGGCGGTTTCACCGAAACGCCTCCATTGGAAGGTTTTCCTCCCAAACTCCAGCCCCAAGACAAGCAAACCCACGCTGGGCACTACCCATCACATCTGGGTCGAAATCACAAGCATGTCTTCAAAGCACGAGGCTGGGACCAGCCCACAACGCCCCGTCCTGGCTTTGCCCCACATCAAGCGACTTGGCTTCCCAAACCACCATCTCAAACACAGAGGAGCACTCTTCATCCTCACCTCGATGGGGATCTTGGGTCAGAGCAGCTCGGGTTTTGCCAAAGCCTCACATCAAATGTCTTGACATTTAGGGTGGGAAAAGCTGTTTTGGTGTGTTGGGTTTTTTTTGCAAGCACAGAAGGCACGCAGAGGCCTCGAGCCCTCAGCATGGCATCTCCCCACTCCTACGCTGTTCCTTGGGGAGCTCGGTGGTCAAACCGCGTTTGAACCATTTTGTACAGGAGCAAGACACAAAGAGCTGCCAGTGGAGGGTGAGATCAAGTCCTAAAAGGATGCACGGAGAGCAGAGCTGGAAGCTCTGAGCAACATGAATCAGCTGCACTGCTGTACTGGTGCCACCATCAGCTAGCAAAGGAGAAGAGGACAAGCACTAAGGGACAGCGAGAAGCTGGCGATGGCTGGGATACTGCGACAGAAGAGACCACGGCAGAGCTGGAGATGCTTATACCCACCAGCAGGATGATGCAAAGCAGTAGCACAGGATTAGTGGCCACATCTCCATGGCATGGTGCAAGGAGCTGCCTCCATGATCAGGTTGGGGCCAAGCCCGCGGCAGTCTCCAGGCTCTACACAGAGCATCTCTCTCCCTTTGAGATACAAAACTGGAAGCAAATGCAATATCCAATGTACAGAAATGTCCCTAAGAGAGTCTACAGCCATCTCCTGTTGGGCTTGGACCTAGCAGAGCTACTGCCTTCTGGGCAGATCTCACCTCATCAAGCTGAAGAGCACCTCTTCACCCCAACACTTGCCCCTCCATCCACCACCAAACCTCATCCCTCCCACCAAAAATGGCTTTAAAAAAAAAAAAAACCAAAACAAAAGAAAAAAAAACAACAAACAAAACAAAAAAACCAACACCAAACACAAACCAACTGTGTTTTGATTCCAGTTAAGGAATTAATGCCCCGGTCAGGCTGGGACATTCATGACTGTAGGAACGGTGCTGAAGACACCATGCAGGTCTGCCTCTATGGGTTTACAGGAAGAAGGTCTTGCACAGATGACACCAAAGCCACATTGCAAACTGCCGGACAAGACAGCGGCAGCAGGGAGAGCCCAGGGATGTATTTTTGGGGAGTATTTCTTTTTTGGCAGCTGCCACCGGTGTGGCATAGCCACCCCACTTCCTCCACCGCCGTCCGACTTCCCAGCTTGAGCACCACCTCCAACACCACACTGTCCTCACACAGAACCAGAAATGTATTCTCACACTAGCTTTTCGGCCCGTCCACTGTGGTGTCCCCCACCTTACAACGTCCCCTCGCCATCGGGCCACCCATAGCAGGGGATTTCTGCTTGGAGCATGCACAGGGCATAACCACACTGTGTTTGTGGGGGGAAAATTCAGGGCAAAAAATGCACTGGTGGCTTCTACCCCCTCTCCTGCAGAGCGACATGACTGAATCCACCCTACTTGCTGCCCGAAACCACAGCGCACGTGACCCAGAGAGGCTTCTCAGAAGAGCCGAGTCTCCAGCAGCTTCTGTTTGCCTTTCCCTTGTTTGCAGCAGCGTCGCATCTGGACTCTCGTCAGGAGAGGGGGAGGGAAAAAAAAAAAAAACACAAAAACAAAAAAACAAAAAACACGCCCTCCTCCTGCTGAACAACCTCTCAATCAAAACAAAGCCAGAGCAGCAGCCAAGAGCTGGGAGGCTCTTTTGTTTAATGCTTAACATCCCCTGGCCCGGCCGGCCCGCCCCAGCACACCAAGGAGTGGGGTGCCAGGGGCAGCGGAGCAGGCAGCAAGCCGGCAAGCAAGCACCCGCCGCTCCAGCGAATGGACCCTGGGGCCAGCTTGGCCACATGAAAGCAGCTGGTGGCCGCTTCCCAGGCAGCGAAAACAGGCTTCCCAAGCCCAGCCAGCACTGCCCCTCCGTGCACAGCCATTTTGCTGAGCATGGCTGCTCACCAAGAACAGCCATTCCCTCCCGAACACCAGTGTCCCCCCAAACCAAACCCCAGCTCAGCTCCAGCCGTCCCCAGTGACCCATGGCTTGCTGCCCACCAAGTCGGGGCCAGACCCGGTTGCTGGTCCACGTGCTCCGGACATGGGTGCATCACCAAAGACTCATTTCTCTCACTGCTGCAAGAAGTATTAAGCTCCCATTCCTGTCCCCCCCAAATATCTTTTGGGGCTCCAGGCACAGGCTGGTGCAAGGAGCTGCCCAGGCACCAAATCACAGCCTGAGGGAAACCTGCACTTGCTGCTGGTCCCACCCCAGAGATTCTGGAAGCTCTCAGAGGTGTTATTTCCAGCAGGTTTCATCATGATCAGCCCCATCCCTGGCGAAGTTATCGCTTGTGTCCCAACACATCGATGGCATCAGATTCGAGGAGGGTATGTAACAAGCCAGGGCATGCTGCAACAGGAGGCTGGATATGGCCAAGATACGCACCTAGAAAAAGGGCGTTTGGGATATTCGGTTCCCGAGGCTTCACCCCAGGAAGCAGCGACCAGAGGAGCCATGGCATCACACTGGCAAAACATGTCCCATAGAGCCCATGGGTGATGTCCACAGGAGCAAGGGTGATCTTGCCTGTGGACACCGCGCCAGCTCAAGCGCCTGCTGACATGAAAGGGTGTCTGAAAAAAACCAAAGCAAAGCTCTTTCCTACAACCAGCAAGGACTGGAGGGCTGCAAAACCCTACAGCAAGATATTTAAAGAGCACAAAAGCAGAAGGAGGGGCAAATGGCAAGCTGTGTGTGGCACCAAAGCACCTCATCAAGGAAAAATACTTGCTACTAAAGTGCTCTTTAATCCAGCCAAGGAGATACAACAAAACCTCCTGGATGGAGGCTGACGGCTCAGTGTGCACGTATGTATGGGGAGGTCACCTACCCTGGGCTGGAGAGAGTCTCTCTTTCTTCATCCCCAGATGGAGACCAGCCTCCCTGCCCAAAACGGAAGCAGGAGCAGCACAGGGTTAAGCAAAGGACAAGCTGTTGGAGACCAAAGGTTGGGCTGAGTCACGTTGTGGCCATTCCTGTTTCGGTCTGAGCAAGTTTCTCGCTTCCCAGGCAGGGTTTGTCCCCAGGCCTGCAGGAACCCGTTGCCTTCATCCCCCCGATGCACTCCCCGGAGGTGCTGCCCTCCCACAGCCATCACGTACCTCCGCTCTTCGCTTGTTCTTCGGACTCCACATGCCATTTTTGGGGCATCTCTGCAGCTTTCAGGAGACAGGAAGAGCCCAACGCCACTGCTCACCTCCATCTAATCCCCTCCGTCCTCCACCCTGCCCCAGCCATCAGACCACTCTCAGGCTCTTCCTCGAGAAATAAAACTGTTTTCCCACCCCTCGCCATGCAGACACCTTTCTTCTCCTCGCCCACGGCTTTCCCAACCCAAAGGAAGCCATCTAGCTGCCCCCAGGAGGCTGACGAAACACAGCCGATGTTTCCTCCTAAGCACAAACGTGACACGTTTTCCTGCAGATCCAGACCTTAAATCACTTCTCAAAACAGTGCTCAACCCTCCAGGCTGAGCCTTCATTGGTGTGGTTGTACCTGAATCTGGACAAGGAAAATGGCAGAACCGTCCTCACAGGGTATCTGTACAGAGATGATAGAATGGTTTGGGTTGGAAGGGACCTTCAGAGATCACCTAGTCCAATCCCCCTGCCATGGGCAGGGACATCTTTCACTAGATCGGGTTGCTCAAAGCCCCATCCAACCTGACTGTGAACACTCCATGGGGCATCCACAACGTCTCTCAACAACCTGTTCCCGTGTTTCACCACCCTCATCGTAAAAAATTTCTTCCTTATGTCCAATCTAAACCTACCCTCTTTCAGTTTAAAACCACTATCCCTTGTTCTGTCACTGTAGGCCCTGGTAAAAAGTCTCTCTTCATCATTCTCATAAGCCCCCTATAACCCAGGTGGGGTCTCACCAGAGTGGAGTAGTGGAGTAGAGGAGAAAATCACCCCCCTCGACCTGCTGGCCACACTGCTTGTGATGTAGCCCAGGATGTGACTGGCTTTCTGGGCTGCAAGTGCACATTGCCAGCTCATACCCAATTTGTCACCCACCAGTATCCCCAAGTCCTCCTCCACAGGGCTGCTCTCAATCCATTCACCCCCCAAGTCTGTACTGATAGTGGGGATTGCCCTGACCCAGATGCAGGACCTTGCATGTGGCCTTGTTGAACTTCATGAAGTTCACATGGGCCCACTCCTCCAGCCTGTCAAGGTCCATGATATTTGGTCCCTGTCTTCATAATCCCCACCTCGCTTTGGCATTTCTACCTGCAGAGGGTTTCTGCAGCTGCATCAGTGAAAGAAATAAACCTTTAATAGTAAAAACACAGGAAAAGCCACGCAGGGTATGACCAAAGGTCCAGCCAGCTCCCATGCTGACTTTGACAGCGGCCAGCAGCAGATGGCTATGAAGGAACATAACAGCCAAGCATGTTGAGATATTTCCCAAACCACTTCCTAAGCTTCAGCCCTCCTCGGGCTTTTCCCTGATGGGTTCCTCCCCCACCCAGGTGCCCCAGAGCATTGGTGAACTTTCAGCATCCACAGCTTTTTGCAGCAGCATTCAAGTGCATCATGCAAAAGAGCATATGCTCCTCTTCCCGGTTTCATTCACTCTGGTTCTGCCACCAGAAAGGACAAGGAAACAACACACTGTCTCCACACCACTCCTTAATTTTACAGGCTTCAGTCACCTGCCCCAGGAGCCTTCCTCTCGAGCAGAGGAAGCACCGACCTACTTAGCAGCTCTTCACCCAGAGCCATCCCATGGCCGACCACCCCACCACCCTTCTCTCTGTATATGMTCTATCTTTTTGTAGATGGAAAAAAAAATCTCCCCAACATCTCCCTGGTCTCAGCAACTCTCCCAAATCCACTGAGCGCTCCCCACCCAAGCCTTCCCAGTGCCCAGCACCGTGATCCCCACGCCAAAGCAGAAATCCTCCCAGGGAGCCGCTGGCTGCAAACACGGCAACGCGCACCCCAATACCCCCCCAGCCACTCTCCCGACACCCCAGCACATGTTGACGGCAGTAGGCCTGAGCCACCCCAAATGCACACGCTCATGATGCTCACCCTGCACACAGCAAACATGTGGCTTCATGGGCACGGATTGGCAACACCATGTGTGCAGCTAATGCGGAGGAGCTTCTGCTCCAAGCGCAGAGAACTCCACGCACTCAAAGTCTTCCCCCATCCGCCCACAGAAATCACATCAGCTGCTGCAATTACTAAGAAACAAGCTAACCGAGCTGCCACTCCAGCGGCCGTATCCAGAAATGGCTGCGCAGCCACCCAGAGCCAAACGCCACTCGGATGGACAGATGGCCATTCACCCCGTCGGCCATGGGCTTTTCACGCCCCCAGTGACCTGGAAGAGCAGCTTTGCCAGCTCAGCATCGCTGCTGCATGTTAGTGGAGGAGTGACACATAAAAATAATCACCCACAGCAATCCATCGGCCCAAGGCTGATCGTCATCACAAGTGGGACAAAGCCCACGTACCAACAGCAGACCAAGAAACAAGGCAGTAACTCCTGTCAACCCTGCACCTTGTGCTTGCCTGCGCACCCACGCAGATCCCACATTTACTAACAAGTTAAGGTCTCCTTCTCTGCAAATGATGCAACCAGAGAGAAATTAATTTCTCTGGGAGCTGTAGGAAGCTTTGACATGTAAGGTGAAGCCACCGGGAAGCAGAGCACAGCTGCCAACAGACACTGCCCTGTCCTGTCAGGAGCTGTAGCAGGCACAGGACCGGGACATCACCTTCACTGCCAGGCCAGGCTCCTCTGACAGAGCGACAGCAGCTGGAGAGGCTTGGACCCGCCCAGCACAGCCACAGCACCGAAGAAACCAAATCCCCGAGGGTACTGCAGGATGGTACCCTGACACGCAGTGACTGCAGGCGATTTGCTGGTGCACGGTTCCCAGAAGCCAGGCACAGCTCGACCGGTGCCCTCCCATCACCACGTCCAGACCCCGGCACGTCACACGGCCAAACCGTCTTCAAGCCAGAAGCAGGAGGCACCAGCCATACATCACTGCTGGCCCTCAACGGTACAAGACACACAGTCCTACTGTAAGCTCCCACTCCCTCATCACCCATAGCAGCACATCCCGGCGCAGGAGTGACCACCAGAGCCAAGTGGCAACGCCACCTCCACCCGCACCCCGACACCTTTCTTACCTTCTCCGACTTCACCTTTTTCAGCTGCCGGCACTCACTTTCCCCATCCTCCAGCTCCGACTTAACTCCCAAGGGATTGAGCGCAGCTCCCGTGTCAATAGCTATACTCCCAAGCTGCTCGGCAGCAGCAGGCTCTGTCCCCTGGCCCCCATCATACTGTCCCACCCTCACCGCCAGGGCCAGGGGCTGCAGCACGCTGGGCTCCTTCTCCACTGCAGCCCCCACACCCTCACTCCTCTCCTTCTTGCTTTTGGATAAGCCACCCTCCTTCTCCTTCTTGGAGCCAGCCACGCTGCGAGACACCTTGGCCGATTTCTCCGAGCCCTTCGGGGTGACGGTGGGCACCAAGCTGCCCGAGTTCGCACCATCCCCAGAGCGTCCTTGAGCCTCCTTCTTGCCACCAGCTCCCTCGCTGGGAGTGAACAAGGAGGTCCCCGGGGTTGGCTTGCCACTGTCCTTGCCACTCTTGCTCCTTTTAGACTTGGATTTGCCCTCCTTGCCCTGCGGGCCCGGCACCGGGCTCACAAACTTGATGTTATCCGGTAGGGTTGCCACCGCGTTGGGTGCCGGGAGTCCCACCTCTTTGGAGCCCGACATTTCCAATTTCTGCTGATCCTTCTCCAAATCAGCGTCCAGGTCAATGATGAGATTCCCTACGCCAATGTCCCACTCATCCCCACTGTCATATGTCTCAACCGGGTTCGCATCGATTCCTTTCCCTCCGGAAGCTCCGCTGCTCAAGGACATCTTAGAGTTAACGGTCCCTCACGGTTCAAGGCTCTTCCCTGCCTCCACGCCCTGGGGGTCACCTACGTCCTCGGGGGGCTTTCAGCAGTTGGGGTCTGCCCAGGTAACGGCATCGCTGCTGGAAGGGAAAGCAAAGAGAACAGGGTTACACACAAAGAGCCCCAGGCAGGCAGATCTGCCTTCATCGGCAGCCACACATGCAGGCAGGAGAAGCCCTGGGCAGGGTGAAAGCCCCCAACCTCCCAAATCCCCTATCGCACGATGCAAGGCAGCATCCTCCTGCCACCCCCCCGGGCTGGGGGCTGCTCCTTGGCTGTCCCCACAGCAGCAGCCATCTGGCACCGGTCCCTCAATCAATACCGGCCCTGGCAGGTCACGGCTCTCGGCTCCAACAAGACATTACTCACACGTTTCCCCGCTCGCCATTTCCCTCTGAATTATTGAGCGCTGCCCCTGGGAGGGAGGATTGATTCCTCTCCTGCCGATGCCACCCAGGGGGAGGGACGAGAGCCACTCGCCAGGAAAGACGAGTGCCTTGGTGGGAAATAAATCCCAAGCTCCACAGCGCCTGTGACACTTGGGACACGTCAGAGCAGTCACTGAAGACCAAACAAGAGCAGGAAGCACCAGGTTTCCATCCCACACCTCCAGGCAGCACAACACAGCACCCGGCTTTAGGACGTTAAACCGCCATCACCTCCAGCATGATGAACCGCGTAGCAGTCTCCGAAGGATGGGAAACCGAGGCACAGTTGCACGGGTACCTGGTCTTAACTGGGAAGAGAGGGACCTAGCCGTACCTGCCCGCATCATAGCCAACCCCAGCTAGCCCAAAATTTCTCCTCCCGGCTTCCCAGCCCCTCGCCCTCCCGGCTCTCAGATGCACTGTACACTGCCCTGTCCCCAGAGGCAGCGACAGGGGGAGGAAAACAAAAAAGACACCCACGCGCAACCTGAAAAAGCGCCGGAGTTGCTCACTGAGATTAGCTCATAGCAATTACACTGACGAGACATCATTAACACACGAAACAGCTTCTTCCCAGCAGCCACCCGACCAGCTACTCGCCCCAGCTGCCCGCTCTCCAGATCTCTTAAGAAATCCTTGGCCACCCATTTGGACAAAGCTCCTCTCCAGCAGCACTGTTCTCCGCTTCCCTGCCGAGCTCTTGGCCTGCCAGCTCCTGGTACTATTTACGAGTAACACTTCAAAAACAGGTGACTTAAAGAGAAATGGGGGGGGGGGGGGGGGAACCACACACATGCACAAATTTCTTCAAACCCCAGCAGGCAGGAGCCTGGAACGCAGCTTCATGGTGCGTTTCCAGAGATGCAAACACTGTAAAAATGCCAGGGATTCTTTCATCAGACAGGCTGCCGCAGCCAGACCATTTTCCATCTGCTCCCCACAGCATCCTCAGCTCTGTACAGCTAATAATCCGCTCTCTGACAGGTCATTACGGATATTTTTAACCCCAGGAGCCGGGGGCTAGCATGCAAGCTGGAAATGAAAAGCACTGACCTCTCATTTCAGCGGCAGAGAAAGTGCCGAATCAGGAGATCACTTTGTGCACTGGAGTTGCTAACAGCTTCCCAAAGCCGCCCTGCGTGTTTCTATCACCGCCGCCTCCTCCTCCTCCTCTTCCTCCTCCTCCTGCCCCGGCACCTGCTCCCCAGCCCCAAGCTGGGGTGTCCAGCCCAACCCCACCAACCTGCCTCTCCAGAGCCCCTCTCCGAACCACCGATGGGGTCAGTGATCAGCAGCGACCATCTCATCTCTGCACTGCGCAGACCTCCTCAGCTGGCGTGCGTTGCCACAGCCAGCTCCCTTTGTGCCACGGATCCGCAGCGATTCCTTTGTCAGGATGGGCAAAGCCAGTAACAAGGTGGATGAACCAGATTTTTAGCTGGTAACAGCCCCTTCCCAGCCCAAAGTTGAGGCACAGCGTCCAGCCACAACCCTGCCAGACAGGGCTCGGGGACATGGTGCTGCTGCACAGGACCAACATGAGCTACCCGGAGAGGATGAGGCTCAGCCTCCAACTCCAAGAGCTGCCCACCCAAGGCTGGAGTATGCAAAGGGCCACGTCCAGCTCAGATCAGAGGGATAGATGGACCAGGATCTGGCCTCGCAGTCGCAGGAAGGCGACGGAATCTGCAGGGTTGTATTGCGACAGGCACAGCATCACCTGCTCCACACAACGCCTCCAAGACGCCAGCTTGGCCAGCTCTCAGCTCGCACCAGGAAGCTCGCCTTGCTGTTTTAAGTGTGCATATACACATGCACACACACATATACATAAATATTATTTATATATATGAAATAAGGAAGACAGATGAGCAGGACTTTGGTCTGAAACGATGCAAACAGCAGCAGCATTTGCCAATTCCTACCACAACAAAAGGAAGAAGGAGCCCAGAAGTCCACTGGGTCCCCGGTGATTAGAGAGCCAGGAACAATCAAAGGGTTAGAAAACAAGAGAAGAAAAAACATTCACCCTACAGAGGAGGTGTCAAGGGAGCCCAAGCTCTGCTAACGCAGAGGGAAGGGAACCACAAACAGGACAGACAAGAACTGGCTGGATTTGCAAGAGTGGAGGAAAGGCACATCATGCCGAGAGCAGGGCAGGGAGCCGGAGATGTGCCACTGCGGGAAGAGGGACTAGGGCAAGGATTGGCTCTTTCCAGCCCGAAGCTGAAGGCTAGGACCCTGGCACGCAATCTGGGTGGGATCCCCTGCAAGTCATCCACTGCGCATGGCTCTAAAAGCATTTCCCACAGCTCAAACACCCCCTCCACAAAATTCCCATCCCGATTCCCCATTTCTCTTCTCCAAAGAGCCACCCTTGCAGGCTCAACCTCTGCAGCCAGAGGAGCATTTCGGGTCTCTCTCCCAAGCAAGACTCCCAGGGACCCCCAACCTGCCACGCCATTGCTATTTCGGGCGGATGGGAACCCCTGGCTACTGCAGCCCACAGTCCAAAGAAGGAGGTCCCCTTCCTACTGCCTGATTTGCCCAAGCTGGGGAAGCACTGGGTGCTATCCAGATCCTTCCCGCTCTGCCGGGGGGAGTAACGCCACCACAAATCACGGCATCTCAGAAAACAGACCGAGGAGATTGATTCAACTATAAACGTGTCCTTCCCCTTACCTCCTGCCATCGTGGGATTGATCCCTGCACAACATGAAAAGCATGTGCTCACTTGTTGGCCTGGAGACCTGCCAACAAAGTGTTTTAAGAGCAGTCCTGGAGTGCAGCTCCTACAAGAAGACAGCTTTCTGCTTGGGAATGCTGTGCACACACAGCACCAAACATGAATAATTCAGCTCCATTAGGTGCCGAGACCTCTACAATCCACATCTATGGGCTGGGACGGAGCCAACCGTATTAAGAGACAAACCTGAAAGTTCACTTTCAGAGCTGCAAACATGCCTAGAGAAAGCTATTCAAACAGAATAGCTCGCCTTCAAAAAGGGAGCGAGGAAACCACACGCGCCCCCGGCTCTTTGTGCTAAAACATGCACAGGATGCTCGGCAGCAAACCCGCTGAGCCCGCGCCACTCCAGCTTTCTCTACCAGTTACTGGAGGCCAAGAAACCAAAGCAGGGAAGGATTGAATGCCCAAGGGCGGCGAGATGCAGGAGAAAGCTCTTCTCCTGGCAACAACCAGCCCACACGAAGGGAGGCTGTCTCATGCCCATGTGCTCCAGCCTGCAGCGCTCCAGGATCAGCCTCTGGTGGCTTCCAGACATGACCAACTGCAATTTTCACCCTGATCAACTTTCAGGAATGCCCACAAGAAGGAGCAGCAAAAACGACAATGGGGAGGGGGGGAGAATCTCCAGGACGTGGCATTTCCTCCAGCAGGGCAAAAGGGTTTCAGCAAGATGCTTGCCCCGGCCAGGAGCAACCCTGGAGAGCAAGCAGACCCCTCCACTCCCTCCCAGGGGGAGGCAAAGGCAGCGCTGGCAGCTGGGGGAGAGCATCCATGGAAAAGATGCTGGCCCCCACCGCCTGCTGAGACCCTGAAGGACTCCCCACGAGCCCCCAGCCCCGCTCTGCCGAGGCAGCAGCATGAGGGGCTGTGGTACCGAGGCCCTTCCTCTTGCTGCTGGCAGCCAGCCGGCAGCTCTCCCCACACGCTGCCTCCACACAAGATCCCTTTTTGTTTCCTTTTACGACTAAAGAAACTCGGGGCGGGGAGGGGGAGGGGGGGAAACACGCCTGCCTTTCCCGAGCTGCCGCGCTCACTCCCTGCTCAGCTCCTACCACCACGTTTGTAATCCCCCAGCTGGGCTTGTTTGGGTTGGATTTTTGTTAAGTAACTCCCATGTCTTTTCTGCAGATTTCTTTTTAAGATGTTCCCCACTCTCCCCACCCCCTCTCTCTAGAGATGGGGGGGGGGGGGGGGGGGGGGGGAAGAGAAAAAAAGAGAAATGTTGAACACGAGCCAGCTGGCACGCACAAGAGGAGACGGAGAAATCTGCACAAAGGAGCTTCCTCACTCACTTGCTGCTTTCAGCTCAAGAAATCACGCAGGGGAGGAGGGTTTGCTCTCCCCCATACATCAGATCAGTCAAGCCATAGCAGACAAAGGAGATTTACCATGACACCCTCCAGAACTGCCACCCAACGGGGGCAGGATCCCTCAATTGCCTTTGCCCGGTGGGAGTCCGAACTGTTGCAAAACACGCCAAAGCGCAGGGCTTCAAAACAAGCTGTTCAATGTGGAATTAAGCAAGATTTTGAATGGAGGAGCTGCGCTCCCACCTCCTCGCTCACACAAGGCACCGGGAGAACTTCGGTGGCTCTCAGGGCCAAGCGGGATGGTGCCGGCAAGCTGCCAGGAAGGAGAAGGCTGAACCCAATTTGAATAAAATGGAGCCACCCTTCTTTTTTTAATATGGAGGTGCACCCCACCAAGACTACATCTTCCAGCATGCACTGCAACCAGAGCACCCAGAGAGATGTCGAGAAACTTATGCCAGAACTCCAAGTTTCTGTAGGCTGAGCCTTGACGCTGGAGATGAACCTGACACGGGGCAGCATTCGAGTCATGAGTCATTTGTTGGCATTCTTGAGAAAAGCCTGAAATATTTGAGTCCAGGCATTACAAAAGCAGGACAGACGAGGTCACTGGAAGAGGCCGGAGATGGAGGAAGATGAGAGAGGTTAGCAAAGACCTCTTCGGCATAGAGGTGGCCAGGCAATCACTCTACCTGGAGCAAAGCTCAGGAGATTTATCAGTCACAACACCCACCTGCTACCAAATACACACTCAAGCATCAACTTCACATTCATCATCAGTCAAAAGATGCAGCTCGGATCAAAATTCAACCTCACATCCACCCCCATCTGCTCATGACCTTAAAACACAACCTTTACAGCAACATTCAGCAAGACTATGGCACACAAAGAAGTCCAGCAAAACTGTAGATACAAGATAAGGGCACGCAGTGCCAGATCTCAACCTGGCTGTGTTTGAAGAAAACACTTCACCAGATTAGCTAAAACTCAGCGTTTGCTTCTTATTGACACTTCTTTAACCTCGATGCCAAACAGGCGTTGAGGAGAAACTCGATCTAGGGCTGAAAAACCCAACGTTCTTGAACACGGCTTGACAGCAAAGCCACCCTTGGCAGACCCCCTCGCTTCCCTCAACTCCCAACAAGCCAAACACAACCAGCAGCAAGGTCACCAATATGTGAGGTACACAAAAAGAGGGAAAACGAAAAGGAGGAAACATTTCAGGCCTTCCTTTATATTGCGAAATGGGGAAAACTGGAACAAGTTCCTCTTTAATCCTCCCATCGCTCTTGGAAGTGTCATCACCAAAGTCCCAATTTTTCGTTTGTTCATGCCTTAAGAGCCCACAGTTCTTCAGATTTACAATTATTTGATTTTGATGTCTCTCAACACTGGCATTTTTTTCAAGCTACCTACCTCTGTGCTGAATAAAACGCCACTCAGATTTCCTCCGCCAACATACAGGGAAAGTACAGAGCTTCACATTTCAAGAAAACGAACAGTGAGAGAAACATCACTCAAGGTCCTCAGCTCAAGCAGAAGGCACATCAATACCTACAGACCTACACGAAGGCACCAAACGTCACTTCATTTCATTCCCATGAAGGACAGCAGGCAAACGTCACCTTCTCTGTACTCCCACTTGCTCTCCGCTGAATCGCACTGCTGGAGTCACTTCTACGGTGGGAAGCTGAGCAAGCACCATCATTACACAGAAGCCGGAAGGTATATGTCAACACAACTCAAGTCATAGAACTGTAGAGCAGCCCAGGTTGGAAGGGACCTCAAAAGGTCACCTGGTCCAACCTTTCATGGGAAAGGGAGCTCAGATGAGATTATCTACCACTCTGTCCATTCGTACCTTGAAAACCTCCAGTGATGTGGACTCTACCACGTCCCTGAGGAGGCTGTTCCAGTAAATGATTGTTCTCACTGTAAAAAATTTCTTTCTTACGTTGAGATGAAAGCTCTCCCGGTGCAACTTGTATCTGTTGCCCCTTGACTTCTCCATGTGGCTCCTTGTGAAGAGAGACCCTCCATCGTCTTTGTAGCCGCCCTTTAAGTCCAGCAACTTGCCCGTGTGTACAGCCCTCCCATGGAGAGCCAACAGACCTCCTGCCAGGCAGGAGCCAGGTTCGCAGGAAGGGTCACAGCAGTGGGATAAAGCAACAGCATGGGCTAGAGGAGCATCAAGCACATCTAGGGCAGACGAGAGCCGTGCCAGCGCTTCGTTACAACTCTCATGGCACTGTCCTGTGCGAGGCACATCCCCTTCCCAAGCCTCTGCCTCCATTGCGGAGATGAGCAGGTAGCAGCAAGGCTCAGGCTTGGCTCTTCCTCTGGATGCTGGCTGGCCA
The DNA here is from genome assembly GCA_035582835.1 of Phoebastria nigripes. Lineage (NCBI taxonomy): Eukaryota > Metazoa > Chordata > Aves > Procellariiformes > Diomedeidae > Phoebastria > Phoebastria nigripes. The sequence continues at coordinate 520,474 of JAYKAV010002801.1, forward strand.
TAGCCTGCTTGCCCAAAAACACCAGGCTAGACTTCTTCCAGCAAGCATGACCTTGCAGACTTCAAAACCTCTGACAGCTGAAAATGGCCAACAGCTTTCTCAGCAACCCCAGCACTCAGATCCACATCCACAAACACAAATTGGTGCCCAGCACTCTTAACATTCGGCTGTACTGGGAAAGAGGAATTGAAAAACCCAGATGCATGGGAGAAAAAGCATTTGGTGGGTAAAACAACAGAGCCAGCTTCCTTCCTGCAAGCTCAGCTCTCAGATCTATCCTGAATTAGGGATGCTGAACAGGGATTTACCCCTCACCGTTGTGTCTGCATGCTGGAAGACACCACCATGTAATTGCTGTGCCCAGACCTGCACACGATTATTTAACAATAACTAGAACTACAACCCCATCTTCACCCAAAACCAGCATCCCCCACTCACCCCGCGATCCCCACGTGCCACCCTGAGTGATTGCAGGTGTCACGGCGTCACCGCCACGTGGCACCCAGTGGGTGCCTGGCAGGCTCAGGCAGTGCTGCAGGAGCAGAGAGGCATCACCGCGGGGTTTGGCTGTTGAAGGCTGACACATGGACCATTGGCAGCTACACGGTGGCAAAAGCAACCCTATGAGCAACAACCGGCCAGAATTAACTCGGAAGCGCTTCAGATGAGTCTAAGCTAGACAAGCCGGCGCACTACAGCTCATCCGAGGCACTGCCGGCAGCACCAGACATGGCCCCAGTGCTCTCCTACCACTGCAAAGCCCATTCTTGTTGAACGCAGCCAGCCATGCCGCTGCTGGCTGTTGCCAAAAATAACATTAAACACTCAAAACGGGACATCTGAGCAAATCTGTTTGGCACCAAGCTCTGCATCGTGATGCTTCCCATAGGGACAAACCTGGGGGTTGATCGTCCCTCGAGCAGAGAGCTGGTTTCCACCGGGGAAGAGGAGCAGCCATGCAGATTTCAAACCAGTCTGGTTACACCCTTGCTAACCCCAACACAGAAGTGAACTGATTTACGAGAGGCTTAAAGATATCTGAATCAGTGGCCTGTCCTCCTGCGCAACACAGAAGGGCACAGAGAGCACATAAAAATAACAAAAAAGGCTTACAAATTTCAGATAAAGCTCCGCACAGGCTGGAAGATTGCCAGCAGCCTGAGAAAGTCAGCAGCGAGAGGAAGCAGCAAGATGGATGTGACCAGGAAAGATCTCCAAAGCATCAGTCACAGAGATGGGAAGAAAGAAGAGCTGGCGAAGACCGAAAACAACCAATGGGCATAAATAACTGCTGGAGTAAGTGCCAGAAAAAAGGACCTCACCCTTTTCCTCCTGCTCGCCCAACGCCATCAGCAGGGTTGCAGAAAGGCACCTGCAGTCTTGGCAGCAGCCCGAGCTCCTGGGCATCGGTGGGAGCAGAGCAGGCACCTCTGAACCAGCCATTTGTACCCCTCCGTTATGGGCTTTGGAAGTGGCGAGGCTCCGCACCTTGCTCCCAGCCACCCTGGTATCCCTGCTGCCCCCCAACCCCATGGCAGTCCCAGTCCCAAGGTGGGGCTCTCACGGTTGCAGCCACACAGGTTTCCAGCAAGGATCATCCTCCACAGAGGTACAGCAGGAAAAGGAAACCACCAGCTGCATTGGCAGATGCAGGGAGGGCTCCATGCCGAAGTCAACATCTCATTTCCGTCTTCTCCATCCAAAGGAAGACCGCCAGAGTGATCCCAGCTGAGTGATGCTCCCAGCCACAGTCCTACCTCGACAGGAGAGGGGTACGCAGCAGCGCAATTTAGAGAGGATGGTCAGATGCTCGCTTGCTCGCTCCCAGGTTGCTCCCAGAGAAGGGAGAGCTTCTGGGCTTTATTGTTTCTTTTAGGAGAAGAGCGCACAGGCAGCCTTGGCCGTTTCCCAGGCTTCAGAAAAGGACGAACATCTCTCCGCCACTCCTAACCACTTCACCTACTAATGCCTTTAATTCCCTTCATTCAATAACCAATTAGGGCACCTTGGCTACACGAGCTAAGGCTTCATTTGCAGCAGAGGACTGTACGTGCGGCTGTAATCTCTCTTGCTGTCAGGCCATCAGCCTGGGAACACTTTGGGAAAAACCAACCAGACTGCAAAGTAAAAGAAGAGGGAAAGCGTACACAGACAGGGACAAATGCAAGCACAGTGAGTACCCTTCCCCCCCGCCCCGGGAGGGTTAATAAATAGGTGTATTTCACAGATTAATAAAGCACATTTGCAAAGCTATGATATACATCAGAAAGTTGCTAATTCACACTAATGACCCATTGCAAATTGCCGATTTTGTGAATTAGCCAGCATGTAAAGGACTACAATAAAAAACAGCAAGAACCATGCATTGAAGTGTACTTGGCTTATTTTGGTAGTTGTAGTTCACTTCTAATTACTTGTGGGAATAGGTACAGAGGGAAGGTACAGATTAGACGTGAAACCCAAAAAAAATAAACAGGAGATCTTCAGGACAAGAAACTTCACCATGGCATCAGCTACTAAATCTTTGGGGAAGGAGCAGTAAACCTCCCAGAGACTAGCAAGACTCTACCTCTTCAATTGAATTCATGGTTAGCTAAGTCATTACACACCTCATTTTCACTCCTTTAAAAGCTGCAAAGCAGACTCCCCCAGAGCCACCCTTTCTCCCGTTGGAGAAGCACCGGGATAACTCCGAGCCAAATCTTTGGACCCACTCAAGCCAGAAACACTCTATTTAATCAAAACCACAAACGGGCTCAGCAAATTTATTAAAATCATTCTCAAACTGCCTTGTTCTGTTACCAATAAATCGGCATAGCCACGCAAAGAGACGAGATGTCACATGTGATGTAGCACTGTATAAAGATATCATCCTTCCAGCCCTCAAAAGAGCAGCCAAGCGGGCCCAGGAACGGCTTGGAGGGAAAATCTGATGCCGCAAAACCTTTCTGTGTCCACAATGTGCTCAGGGAAGGAGCGGCATAAAGGGACAACATTATCTTTCCTTTTCGTTTCTTTTCTTACTCCATAAACAAGGAAATGAATCGTGGGAGTTGAGCACTTAATGTTTAAATACAAAATATCAAGATTCTCCTGAAATTATCCTTATTCATCTGCAAAAATGCACTCACATCCTTTTATACCCTCCCTCTACACACGCACCCCACCCTCACACAACATCCGAGTTGACACTTAAGCAGCTACATCAGTAATTTTTGCGCACATGAAGGACACTGAGCTGCAAAAGCAAAACAACCTCTTGGTTTCATCTCGAAAACTGATTTTTTCACCAAGACCCAGAAGTGAAATAGGTGTTTCCTTTAAAGAAATGATATAAATTCAAAAAAAGAAACAAGCAACTAGAGCCACAGAGCAAGTTTCCCAGACAGGCAGCCATGCCCTATTTTCTTTACTGTAGGACCATCGGAGCAAACCCTTACTCTTTCCTCTGAAACCATGTCGCACCACAAGGCACTGATCCTCGTTAGCAGGAAAGTGCATTTTTGATGCAATTGTGTAACAAAAGAAGCCATGTCCTGGTGGGATCTTTTTTTCTTCCCTTCCCCGAAACCAAGCAGCACCCCTTCCTCATCTGAGCCAACCCTGCATGGGGACGTGGAGCAGACCAGCTGCTGCCGGGGTGGCCAAAGCTCCGGTTCAGCAGCTACACACGGACACCAATGAGCTCCCAGGGCAGCTGCGTGCTCTGAGCTGGCTCATCTACCTACCCTTGATCTTACAAAAGACCCTTCACACCCAGATGAGCTCCTCAACATACCCTCTACATCCCCAAAACCCTGCTGGAGTCAGGCACCCCCATGCAATGGCATCATCCTCCCTCCGGCCACTACCACCATAGCACAAGCATCCAAATTATGACTTTTCCAAATAAGCACGCAAGCTCCATGGGGAAGGGACCAGCTCTCCCCATACCCAGAGAGCCCACCCGTGCTTGACCTGTGCCCATGAAGCATCAGAAGAGGCATCATGGGAGAACTGCAGACAGCCCAGGCCATCTCCAGGTGCTTCAGGGACTTTGGTGCTTCTCAAAAAAATCTCTCCACAAACCACCATCAGCTGCAAAGAAATACAGGGCAGGTTTGGGAACGGACCCACCACTCTCACAACCCAGAGGCTGAGGAAACATCAGTCCATATTCTGCAGCAAGCCTGCAAAGATAAACACAGACCTCCCCTTGAACTCAGTGGGAAACCACCCCATCTCCTGCAGACTACCGAAAGCCAATCTGCTCGCTGCGTTCACTGTGTACAAGCAAACGAGCATGGTTAAACTGTCACCAGCCCCAGTAAGGTCACCTGCGGCCTCACCTCCTTTCGGTACGAAGCTGGCACATGACGCGCTCCCCGCAAGTATCTGCCCGCTCACTGCCTGCCCCCCGCAGGTCCCTGCCTCCAGCCGGGGAAGTCGGCCAGAGGCAGCAGTGTCAACACTCAAAGGGCATAGCTGCACACGCATGCTGTCACACATCCCCAAAACAACATACCTGGGACCATAAATACCATCTTATTTACATAATACTCCGGATAAAGGGGACAAAGAGGCTTATTGCATTACATCTGGGACTAGTATTGCATCAGCACCCAGAGGCCCTAATCCGAATCAGAGCACTGCTGTGCAGGGTGCAGTGGGACAGCAGTGAGGTGCATCCCTGCCCCCAGCCTGTCCAAGGTCGAGAGCACCACGATACAGCCCAGCTCTTCCCCCTCCCTCCATGAGCAAGCAGAGAAAGATCCCTTTCTAGGCAGCGTACACCCAGGAAATACCAAGTAAATCATAGTGTCGGGCACGACACACGACTCTGGTCCCCAACCGCCTTTCTACTGCAGCTGAGCCTCAGGAGTGTGATCCCAGCCACAGGTCTCCAACCTCTGTTCACAGCATGGACATGACTCACGGACATCGACTTTGTTTCAGTAGGGATGCCCGCATGGAAGTGCTAGAAAGACAAGGCAGCTTCTGGTTTTCTTTAATTTATGCAATTAAAATTAAAAAGATACTGTAAATATAATCTGGAGGCAAATTTTGATTCAACGCAGCCCAGTTCTCAAAGAGAATAAACCAGACGAAGCGAACTCTGGCCCTTCCTTCTTGGTCATACATAATGAAGATACACAAGCTGCTAGGTAGCTCCGACACAGCGTGAGAACCCCTCAACCACCTTTAGACTTTGTGAGCCCTTTCTTCCCAAAAAAGGCATGTTTTCAGCTAGCCTAACGATTTAAAGGGAAAAAGCTTTAGAGGCAGCAGAAGCAGATGCCATGCCCGCCAACATCCGACAAGTCAGGTGCAGTGAGCACGAAGGGACTTTGCAACCTTGCAACTGCAGAAAGGGAGAGATCATCTGCAGTTGCCACCCAGCCTGCAGCACAGGGCTACAGACGGATGAACATCCCTTATTCGCAGCAGCTTCTCTCCCAAAAAAAATTTTCGTTACCGTTTTCGGCACACATAGAGGACGCCGCAATAGGATAACACGTGTATTGAGAGACACCTACATGCATATATGCGCACGCACCAGCCCCTCTTGCTAATGAGCAGCTTAATGGCGACTCACAAAACACACAGACCCTCCACTGGAAACCAAGTCCAAGCGCGCAGCTTGGAAAAAGAAAAAAAAAAAAAAAAAACCCACCAAAACAAACGTGTCCTGGCCATACTCAATTACAGATCATTACAACTTGCTTGATAATTAATTTCCTCTGGTGGCTCTAACTGGCTCAGAGCCCTTGTCCTGAACATGAGGCCAGTTTAGGTGAAACATTAAATCCTTGTCCTTTTGCGCCACCGAGACGGCTGCACTCCTGGTGCTGCACACGTCTCCCTTCTCCAGCGAGCTCTACCCCACAGGGAGAGGAGAAAACCTTGCTGGATGAACGAGGATATAAAAGGGCAAGGATTTTTGTTTTCAGACCGAAACAGCTTCAAAATAATAAATTATAAATTATTTCTGGTCAAGAGTTAATCAATAAAATAAGCTGACTGGATTTTTCAAGTGCCGTGCATGTGCAGCCGTGTACTGCCAACAAAGAGCTAGAAATGTGCAGCATAATCCAATGCCGGAGTCATCACACAAAGCGTGGAAATAGGTTTTCCTGAGGATGTCCAGACAAGGAAGGCTGCGAGCACCCGCGCCACCCCTGCGCACGCCAGAGCCCAAAAGCCAGCCCCGATGCCGGCATCCTTCTTCTTCTGGAAGGGGGGAAAAAAGGGCCTGTGAGCTCTTTGGTGTGTGCCACAAAAGTGTGTCTAACACCTCCTCCAAGGGAAAGGGCCTTCCCAGAAGGGGGGGGGGGGGAGGGGGAAGAAAAGAAAAAAAAAGAGGGTTGCTGGGAGATGGAGGGGAGCCAAGTCTCCCAGACCAGATCTGAACCTGTGACCTTCCCCGTGTACACAACGTGCAGGAGAGCTTCATGGCAGGAGCGGCCGTCCTCACCCCTCCGTTCCACCCACAGAAACCCACAGCCTTTATGGGACGCCTCACCACCGGCACAGCCACGTTGTCACTTGCAGTGTCACCCCCCGGGATTGGCCCCACGCGCTGGCCCTCACGAGCAGGGCTCCAAAACAGCAGCACAGGGACTCAAAGGACGGCTGCTCATCCTGCAGCACCGGGTCACCGTCATGCAGGGGCCCCACAGGCCTTCTCCAAAGTGCAGCTGAGGGGGCCTGGAGCCCAGCCCAGTGCCTCACCGGAGGAGCTGTTTGCCCCAGTGTTTGCCCCCCCCCAAACACACACAGACAACTCATGCTCACTACATGCCTTTGGGAAAATCCGTGATTTGGGCCGAGGGGCCGCGTCCCCCCCCCAGCACCCCAAAAGGGCTGGAGTGCAGCATCGCGGGGGAACCAGCCCTCCCGGAGCCCCTCCGGTCCCCGCGTCCTCCACACCCTCTCTGTGCATGGACAGGGGGTCAAGAAGGGGAGGCACCCCCCCCAGGGACACAGCTGCCCCCTCGGGAACCACATCCCCGCGTCCTGCCACCACCCCAGACCCACGGCCCGGATGCATGGTCCCCCCCCAGCCCTGACCCTCACCCCAAAACCTGCCCCGGTGGTGACCCCACACAGGGGATTCCCCCCACCCCCGCAGCCGTGGGGGCTCCGTGACGCCCCCCCATGCACCGTGGCAGTGAGACACGCTGGAGACCGAGCCCCTAATCCTCCTGCAGCTGGGGGGGATCCGAACCCCACGCACACGGTGAGCCCCTCCATCACACAGCCTGGCGGGGGGGGCACGGCTGGGGGGGACCCTCAGGCCCAACCGCCTCGTGGGTGCCCCCGGCCCCCGCCACGGCGCCACAGTCGCGGAGAAGGTGAGCCCCGCGATCGCAGGGGGGTGACCCCGCACCCCTGGGGGGGCACCCGACCCCCACAGGCCCCCACGCCCGGGGGGGGGGGCTCCCCAACGGCTACAGGGGCGGGGGGCACACACCCCCGTCCCAACGGTCACGGAGAGACGTCCCCAGACCACGGCGACGGCGCCCAGCCACAGGAGAGGGCCTAAACCGGCGGGGGGGGGGGGCTCAAGGACCGAAGAGGAGGGTCCCGGCACCAAAGGCCGCGGGGCAAGGCCCCAACGGCCACCTGGGGGCGAACCGGGGACACAACGGTCGCGGGGGGGGGGGGGCGACGACCCGGGCTCAACGGCCACTGGGGGGGGGGCTGGGGCCAGGCCCAACGGCCGCGGGGGATCCCTAACCGACGCCTCCCCACACTCACACACACACCGCCGGGGCGCCGCGGGGCCGGGCCGGGCCCGCACTCACCCGGCTCCGCTCCCGTCCCGGGCGGCCTTAAGTCTCCTCCATGGGGCCGCCTGGCCGCTCCTCCGCTCCGCCGGCAGCTAGGGGCCGGCCGCCGGGGCCGCCATGCCGCCCGCGCCTGTGGGCCGCGCCGCGCAGGCCGCGCCGGTGTCCGCCTGGCGGGGCGGGGCGGGCGCTCGGCTCCGCTCGGCTCTGCTCGGCTCAGCGGGGACGCGGCAGCCCGGAGCCGGAACACGACCGGCAGCCGGAGCGGGGTGGCGCCGGCGCGACGCAAAACTCGGAAGGTGGAGAACGGAGCGGGAGGGCCGAGAGGGAGGAAAAGCCGGCGCGGCGCGACCCGCACAAAGGGGGCGCCAGGGCCCGGCAGCCGCGGCCGGAAAACGCGGAAACCGGATCGAGATCGGGAGCCGGGGCGCAGGAGCGGCGGGCAAAGCCCGGAGCGGAGTATTTTCCCCCCTGCGGAGCCGGAGCCTCCACGGTGTCACCTCGGAAAGGGGGGGACAAATTTTTGGGGGTGTTTTACACGCTGTGGGGTGTCGTGTGAGACCCCCTGCCCGGCATGGTCCCTCCATGGCTGTGCTTTCGGGGATGCCAGCATCAGCACTGGCCACCAGTTCGGCTCGCTGAGCTGGCACAAAACCGCTCAGGCTGGTTTTCGGGCAGGGTACTGCTCAGAAAGACCTGCCGGGAGCAGGCAGGAGGGGGTCACCACCCAGGATGCGCCCTGGGCTACCCGCATCCACCCCAAAACCCACAACGTCATGCCCCGCACAGTCATTTTTCCTCCCCAGATGGGTCTCCGGTGCTGGACAGAGGGAGCACGTTCCTCCCTGAAAGCACCGGGATCCCCAGCCCTCCTCGTCCCCAGGAGGTGGCATGTCCCCCAAACCCTCTGCTCCCGACCCCAAAGCCCCGGTGCCGTCCCTGCACCTGCCGGTGAGGAAATTTCTGCTCATCTCGGTGGTGTCCCAGCCCTGGCCCCAAGACACCCCAAAATCAACCCAGCGCACGAGCAGCTGGCCCTGAGCAAGGCGAACTGGCATGGCAAGCTGTGCCAATGGAAGATGGGGCGCACGATCCAAGCTGGCAACCCAGCAGCGCCGAGCTGAGAGCCGGGATACAGTCTTGCAGTGAAGGTGATGGAGCAGGGACCACCACCTCCATCTACCCACCTGGGCTCCAGCGTGGGGCATCCCAGCCCGGAGAGGTGCCACCACCCCTGGGGATGGCGGGTATCCTCCTTCAGCACAGTTTCAGGAGGATACTGAAGGAGACGCTGATTTCTTCCAATGCTTTTCACCCCCAGCGGACAATGCGAGACCCAAACCCCTGGCGAAGGAGGTGGGATGCTGTGAAGGGCTGGGTTTTGGGTGCCATCACCCTGTTTCTCTGGCTTTTGGGGCTGGGCCAGGTGGGAGGGGAACCAGAAGAGGTTTAAAGCAGTAGGAACAGAGGGATGAGAAGAGCATTCATTTAGCCCAAAAGAGATGAAGAGGAGAAATTCTTCCTTATCACGATGAAGAGGAGAAACTGTCCTTGCATGGCACAAACCCAATGCTGGTAGGCCCCAAGATGACCTATATTAACAAATTCAGGTCAGTTTTTAACGAAATTTTTTAAAGGATTGGTTAAAAGGTATTCTGGGCATTCAGTGCTGATTTTCAGTGCATCCCAGACCAGGAATGATGCTCCCAAGGGTGGGAAAACCAGCTTCTGCTGGGAATGCAGAACAAACCAGGGATGGGGTGGTGCATCAGCCTGCTCATTCCCTGGCAAAACCATAAATGATGTAATTAATACAGGAGGAAAATAAAAACACTGCCGGGCAATGCGGCTTTGTTGGAAATGATCTCAGCATCCCTCCGATGGTGCTGGTTTTGCCGCAACCATGAGCGGTACCCATTATCCAGCCTGCCCGGGGCTGCTGGAGCCCCGGCGCCAGAGCTGCCAGCCCCACGGGACTGAATGGATTTTACCGACAACTGGTGGAGAACATGAAATCCTTGGGGATGAAACCTTCAGGTGACATGCAGATGTGAGCTGTAAGCCATATAAAGGACAGGGAGGTGACAAAGAACAGCTGCCGTTCTCACGGAGGTGGACGCAAGAGATGGATCTGGTATAATACAAAGCCAAATCGCGGGCTCGTATTAAAAGCCTGGCTTAGGCAGGGGATGGGCGACCCGTCCCAGGAAGCAGTGCCCTGAGACGGGGATTTTGATGGGCATTAAGTGTGATGGGCAGGACATGAGCCCCACGGTCCCCTTGTCCCATGGGGATGGTACAAGATCCCACTCTGTCACAGCCTTGTCCGACGGCGCTGCACTCCTGGGGTAAGGAGCAGGAGCTGGAAACCCCAGGGCTGCAGCAGGTGGAGCCCAGCCTGGGTGCAACCCCTGGGTGCTGAGCACTTCAGGTGCTCCGTGTTCCGAGCATCCCGCTCATCCCAGCCCATGCCAGTGAGACACAGGGCAGGGCAGCAGACATCGGTGATGTTTTGTGAAAGACGTCTGCCACATAACCGGATACTCCTCCTCCATGCGCCTGTCTTCTGCCTGGAAGAGCATCTCCCCCTGCTTTGTCCCACAAGCGCTGCCTTCGGGCTGGCTGCTCGAGGGTTGACCCCTTCCACCTCTAGGAGAGATGCTCCAGGGAGCTGCAGGCAGCTCAGGCAAAGCAACCTCAATGTCCTGCCTCTCCCACCTGGCCACCACCACCAAGGCCAACTCCTCTCCTGCCTCCTTCTCCCCATGGCACCAGGACCCCGGGATGCCACCCCAAGCCCCCCATCCCTCTCCAGCTCTGCTCCTGTGGGCACCGCAGACATTTCCCCTCGCTCTCAAGGCACATCCACCCAAGAGAGGAGGACCTCCATGATACAAGAAAAGAAACATGTGCAGGGAAGTCACCAGGAGTCCCAGCACAGCTGATTGGGACCACACTGGTGGGACACGAGGGACAGGGATAGGGACAGGCTGGTGGATGGGGGGACGCAGCCAGAGGAGGCAGGAAGCAGGAGAAGCCCATCTCCCTCTGCCATGCCGAACAGCAGCTCCCATACCATAACCTCTGTGCCAAGCCTGGGCAACTCAGAGCTGAAAACACCCGCAAGGGTTTTCCAAATGAGGAATGACGCAGGTGGGCATTGAAGCCAGATCCACCACCTCCAGCATCCTGGAGGTCCCATGAAAGAGGAGCCAGAAGACGACTCCCAAGGCAAACACCAGCGCTGCAGTGTCCAGCTGCCGAGTTTCAGGGTGGGCAGGGAGCTGGTGCGAAGGCTTCACACCCTCCTCCTCCTCCTCTCTGATGGGGTAGCGACAGGAACCGAGGCGGAGGGCTGGGACAACCTGCAACCAGTGACTGTGCCAAGCAGCTGAGCCCGCAGCCCTGCTCTGCTCCCCGCCGCGTCCCCAGGGAGGAGGAGGGATGCTGGCAGTGCTTGGGGGTTGCTCGGTCCCCTCCGGACCAGGGTGGGCTCCAGGGATTGAGGAGCACTTAGGCCATGGCGAGGCAGAGCCTGGAGCAACATGGCACGAAAGGCTCACAGCCCAGTGAACATGAATGCGTAATGAGTACAGACACAGCAATGTGGCGAGATGCTGAATATGAAGGATTAAAGAAAAAGGAGAAATTAATCTTATTCATAAGGCAGAGTGGGTTTTTAACTCATGCACACAGCTGCTGGAAGGGGGGGTGTCAGCTTTTGCGGGGTGACTGCTGCTTTGATACAAATCAGGAGAGAGATGTAAGGCTGGGCACTTGCTGGCAACGTCAAGAGCTGTAAGGGCACACTCCCGCAAGCTGAAAGTCTCTGAGCAGGAACAGAGCCCACCTCTCACCCCGAGTCCCCTGCATCCCCAAGCACGCGCTCAACGGGGCTTGGGCTCTCCGGCTGTTGGGAGCCATCCCGCCCATTCCCCCTTTCTCGCCCTTCTTCTGTGAGGCCAGCGCTGCAATGTGTCTGACCCCATCCAGCCAAAAGACCTCGAGGCACATTTTGGGGAGGGAGATGCTGCCAAAGCCAGGATGGAGCTACCTCCTGGCTGCTGAAATGGATGGAGCTGGGCTGGCCGCTGTCCTGGGATCTGGCGCTCACAGGAGATGTGGAGTTGCCAGCACTTGGTTGAATCCCATCCTGTCAAGCTCCATCTGCCACCCACCCTCGTCCACAGCGTGTGACTTCCCAGGAAGCACAGGGCTGTTGGGTGAGAGCTTGGTGAAAACATGTCTCTTTTAATGGTTTTGGAATACAACAGATAAAGCAATACCTAAAAGCACTCTCGGATCCATCTTGCACCGGCTTTCCAGAGTCGAGGACCATCCTGGTACCCTTTGGTGGCAGTTGGGTGCTATGTGGGAATGCGGCGCTGCTCCCCCGCAGCTCACCCCATTGCTTTCTGCTTCATTAACCCCTTCTTTGCTCCCTGATGGATCTTTGCATCCAGCTTCCCTGTAAAGAGGGGATTAAAAAAAACACACAACCAACCCTCATCACTCTTTATTTTTAAATGCTATTTGCAATGCAAATCAGCTAGAGGCAGCGAGGTATCCTAGTTAGTGTGTTCCTGTCACATTCAATTATCGTGCTTGAGGAGCCAGGCGTTTCCAGCCGCCGTGGCTTCCCTCCGCAGGCATGACACTGGGGAGCCAGGGGCAAGCGTGTCCGACACAGCAAAGAGATGCCGAAGCAGGGGAAATTCAGCAAGGAGGAGAGTAAATTAACATCCAGCACTCGCCCACCACTACCAGCGGGGAAAATCGATCCCTTCACTCACCCGCAGGATGCGTGTCGACACGTTCGAAGGAGATGGGAGACCGTCAAGCACCATGTCAGGGACATGTTTCTCCACGGCGTGGCGGAAAGCTGAGCTTGGGGACAATAAACCCCCAGCTTGGGGATGATAATGCAATGGGGCACAGAAGGTGATGGGGACCAACGGCTCTGTGCTGCCAAGCGCCAGGTTGGTGGCCTCCAAGGCCACCAGCTGGGAGGGCCATGCTGCCTTTGCCACTGGGGAGCACCTTGAGGAGCACAGACGCCTGCGGCCAGCTGCTCCGGTGGGACCCGGAGCAAAAGCTGCCTCCCCTCATCCCACTGAGCTTCACAGCCCTTGGTGGCTTCACTGCCAGATCCGCTTTCCCACCTGGGAGAGGAGCAGGACACCAACACCTGGGATTTGGGCAACTCCTGCAGAAGCAGCCAAAAACCAGGCATGGCAAGCAAGCTGGAAAGGCGATGCGCTGCCTTGGAGGAGTGTCCCCATCCCCCTCTCCCTGCCCGTAAAAGAGCAAGGATGTTCCCACTCTCCCAGGCAAAACTCCCTCCTCCAAAAGGGAGAGGAAGAAAGGGAAGGTGACCTTAAGCGAGGCAGCACAGCAAAGAGCCAGCCTCCTGGCTGATGGCTTTGCCATCAGCCAGTGCTGGTCACCTCCTCTAATGCCACATCTCCCCGGGAACTCGCCTCCCTGCTCCTGCTCCCCTGCGTCTTCCCATCCTCCAAATGCCAGCCTCATCCTGTCTCTGTCTGTAGCTGGGAGCAGGGACAGGGCTCCACCGCATTGCAGAAGCCAGCAGGAAAAACTGCAGAGCCTGCGGAGAGCTGGGGAGGGTGGCCCCAGTCCCTGGGGAGCATCCCCTGCATCCCTCGGGAGAGACATGGGCGTCCACTGTGGTCACACCGTCAGGAGGGGAAGCAAAGGTATCAGAGCTTGATCCCAGGGAGATGGACAGACAGAGCCTGTCCCAGTGAAATCCCAGTGAGGTGGATGGAGCCGGAGCTGGCAGGCACCTCATCCAGGTCCCGCAGCACTGTCCCTCCAGGGAATCAAGCCCGGTGTCACCCCGTGGGTGAAGCACAGACCACTGCGTTGCTCCAGCCCAGCTATAGCACACAGCAGATCTCATCCCTGGTGGGGACCAGATCCACCAGGCTCCAAACAGGTCCCACTTTGGCCACTGCTCCAAAAACTGCTGGTAAATGCCCATGTGCTGTGAGAAGCAGGCGCTTGTCCAGAGAAAATGGCTCCAAACCAGGCAGAGACCACCACCTCCTCTTCAAACCAAGAAAACTTCTCAGTTTCAGCTCAATGAAGAGTCCGACAACACATTTCCCAGGAGAGGCAGGTTACAAAACTGCTTCGCTCAGGATGTCCCACCAGGACAACCCAGCCTCCCTGAAACCGGTCCTCCTCCTTCAGCTTGAGTTTTGGGCCAGCCTTGCTCTGTCTGAGCTTGAGAAGGAAGTTCAATGCACCAAACCCATAACATGTGCAAAAAAAATGTGAGCAAGGGTTTGCAAGTCACTGTGCCATAGATCCGCAAACTGAAATGCAGCTACAATCAGGTCGAAATTGGAAGCAGGACCCAGACACTGCCGATGTCTTGATGCAGCAGTAGCCAACCTGCAGCCCCTGGGACACAAAAGGGCATCTGCAAAACTATTCCACCATCACAAATGAGAAAAATTAAAACTGAGGCCAAGCAAAAGGGCAAAATAGGGTATTACTCGAAGCATCTGTTTTCAGTCAGTGTTCTCACCCTGACCTGCAGTTTGGAAGACGCTCTCCTACAAGGTCTGGGAGATCCACCATCCTCTCTGCCACCCTATGCGAGAGAAGACTTCCCCCACCTGCCTAAGGATGGGGAATAAACCCCCTCCTTGCAATGGCCAGAAACAGCGATGGGTGCCCAACAAGGCTGAGCCAGCACAGCCAGATTGTCCGGAAGCGGCGTGTCGGACCACCATGTCGCCAAGCCGCAGGGTTTTTAGCAGGAGAAAGGCAACGAGTAAACACTTGCTCCATGCTCTGGTCCCCCACCACCAACACTGTGTCACCTCCAGGGCTGTAAACTTCATATTTAACGTGCCTGCCTGCTCCTCCCAGAAGTGATCAGGAGGCTCCTCAGTTCTATCAGCTGGCAAAGATAAAACACCACGTGGGTAACCTTTAGGAAAAGGCTAAAAATAAGGCAACGGCCCCAGGGTCCCCTTCTCTTTCCGCTCAATGATTTAAGGACTCTCGTCTCGCACTGCAACGTGTCCCTTTGCCCGCTCCTCCACGCTCTTCCAGCCATCGGCTGTTGAAAGGAGGTTTTTGAGTGATGCTCGAGGGAGGCTTCAGGGAAGCTTTGCCCGGATTCAAGGAAATCTCCCATGAGAACCGCCACCAAGCTTTGTCCTCATGCGCTGAAACTAAGCGGGGATGTGTTTGGGGACAGTCGTGCTCCCAAACACGATGCAAACACAGTGCCCATCCCTTCCACACAAACAAGAACCCTGGCAGCAAAAATCAAGCTATGTTAGGGTTTCTTTCCCCATCCCCAGGCTGCTAGAAATGACTAATTTGCAATGGAGAAGCATTCAGATGTCATCGCAGCGAGATCCATGCTGTTATCTGGCAAGGAAAACTGCTCTGGCTTGGCTTCCCAACGAGACAAACTGGCATTTTGTCATGGCTTGAGCCAGGCTTCAAAGAGACCAGGGCAGCCAGCGAGCTCAGGTGGGGACGTGAGCCGGCACCTTCCCCCTGCTCTGCTTCCAGCTTGGAGAATTAAGCTTTTGACTGCCTCAGATGTGATGCCAGCTCCTATTAAAACAGCACCTTACCCTGATGAAAGGTCAAAGCCTTCCCCGCTCCTTCCCTAGGCTGTCACAAATATCACCCAGACGGACGATGTCCCCTCCGGGAGGGGAATGTGCAACTCCACAGTCTCCCCCACCGCTGCTGCTCTCCTGACAGCTCCTGTCAGGATGGAGGGCAGGAAAGGCAGGGCCAGCAGCAGGAACGGGCAGCGCAGGCAGCCGCCAGCACAGCCGGCTTCCTTCCAGGCTGTTAGACTGATCCTTCTCCAAGTACAAAAGTGTCACAACACAAAGGAGATGATGTGACAGATGGGGAAGGGACCGGCAGCGCCCGCACCCAGCGAGGCAGACGTGCAGAAGCTGGCCGCCCTGCGCTCACACCATGCAGCAGCTTCCCCTTCAGCTGCCGCCAGCAGCTCTCCTCCTAACCGCGGCTGGATGGAGGCAGATGTAGCAGTGAAGGAGCATGAGAGAGCCTGTATGAGAGCAAGGAGAGTTTAAAACAAGAAAAAAAAAAGATGCAGCGGTTGCTCCAGCACGCAACAGCAATGAGGCTGTTCTACTGCAGTAAAGATGTTTGCATCCTAAATAACTCAGCACAGCCCTGCCCGCTCACTGGTGCGCTGGGAAAGACCTGTGCCTGGGGGAGGATGGTGCCACTAGTAAGATCCGAGCACTGCAGCTCACCAAGCATCGTTTGTTGCCATCAGCTGAACGTACCTCCCAGATGTTGCTACAAAAGGCAGGAGGAAATCAAATCGTTTTGCCCTGCTCAATACCCTGACAGGACAGGAATACCCCCAACGCTCAGAGAGAGACCAAAGCCGTGGGAGAACGGTGCTTCTCTGAGTGGAGAGGGGAAAAAAAACCTCAAAAACAACAAAAATAACCCTACACTGTGCTTCAAAAGCCCTTATTAACTGGTCCTGAGAAATCCTGCTGCTCCTGTGCTGCTAGATAACTACTCCCGGAGAACCACGTTGCAAACGAGAAAGAAAACCCAGTCGTCAGCTCTGCTAGACAAACAGCCAAGACTATTTCTGCTTATGCCACTTTTAGCCTGTCAAATTAATTTTTCACATCCCCTGAAAGTGTGTACAGTGCCTTCCCCAGGCTGTGTGGTGGGGAGGCTGCTAATAAGGACGGAGCTGACTGCAGGCTCCTCAGCTGCTGCATCCCTCCTCCACCCTTTTCACGGCAGCGGGCAGGAATAACTGGCAGCCTGTGGAGGGGCTGGTGGCTCATAAAAGGGACTAACGACGCTGGCAAGCGGCGCACCGACAGATGCTGTGGCGCTTCCCTGCAAGCTCTGCCAGGACATCCCATCCTGCCGGCCTGCGGATGGAGAACATCCATCTGGCCCTGCAGCTCTCGCTGCTTCAAGCCCTCACCATCCTCACGGGCAAGAGGGCAATTTTGAACTACAGGCAAGGAGCTAGCGCAGATCTGCCTGAGCATCACTGCACCGGCTCGTATCCCAACCCAGGCTAATGCCAGAAGCAGATCAGCTGCAGACACGAGCACTCTTTGACTCCCGAGTGTTTGCAGAGGCAGGAAGGAAGCAACATCTGGGGAAAGGGGAACCAAAGACGAAAAAAAATATTACAGATGTATTCGAGTCATTAAACAAACACCTACAGATCAAAGAGCACAGGGCAAAGGTTGCGAACTCATATGGCAAAGGCAAGCAGAGTTGGTGATGAGAGCAGGCACGAAAGGCCAAGGGGGGCATCTGTGGAAACTTTACTACTTACAGATTTTGGGTTTTCCTTTGATGGGAAACTTCACAACCATCTCCTGGGGATTAGTGCAGATAAAGACAAATGGAGACCCAGACTCCTGGCTCAGATCCGGATACTGCAAAACACAGACACACACACAAAACAGAGTCAGACCGACTGCCACGGGTGTGAAAAGAGCTCGGCAGCCAGGAGCAGAGAAATCGTTATTTAAGAGATGGGTTATATCTAGGCTGTAGCAGCTCAGACTAAACCAGTTCAAGAACTTTTAATGAAAAAAAAAAAACAATTGCAGATTTGGGTCTTAATCAGTGAGCCCCTCGCTAAGCCTCTTCCCATTGCACCTCTGCCAGAGCTTGCTTCCTTTTCGGATCTGCTCACTGAGCCGCTTCCCTGTGTGCTCCCCAGCCCTTTTCAGCCCCCTTTAGCACCAACCTGAGTTTCGCTGCCTAAAAGGTGTGGTTTCACACTTGGCTTAAGCTGATCTAAAGTGTGGGGTGTCAACAGAGAGGCAGTCGGGGGCCCTGCCCTCCCAAGCTTGCCTGCTCACTGCCTACTTTGCGCTGGGACAAGCATGGGACCGATTTTTAGCCCAAAGCATTCCCGGATTCAGCTGACCAGGGATGCGGGTACCCCCACCAAACCCCAGCCGGCTGTGGATGGCACACCAGCATCTCAACTGAAACAGCTTGGCCAACCCAACAAGATGATGACCACCAGAAGGGTGGGCACATCTTCTACTGAAGCAGCTGTCCCAGCTACGGATACATGCCCATCTCTTCCCCACAAAGCTCAGTCCAAACACAAGGGCTTTGAGATTTGGAGAGCGTGCACCATCCTGCTGTAGGACGTGCAGCCCTTGAGATTCATCTGCACCTAAAGGGTGAGCAGGAGAAAAACTACTTGCAACGTGCCAGGTCGATGGCTTGGAGAAGCCGGCTGTCTCCATGCAGGGCTGGCTCTGTGTACGGAGTCTACGGAGAGATTTCACTGTGATGAAGACATGGGGGAATTTTATAGGAAGAGTATAAACAGATTGTTTCTCTCATTAACCATGGGGGGAAAAAGGAGAAGAAAAAAAAACCCACTCAGCAAGGGAAGTGCACCGAAGTCCTGTCTGGATGCAGCTCAGCCTCACTGGTGTTCAGAAGTGAAATGCAAAACAGTAATGAAAAATGTATATAACAACCATCACTTCAGATTCTCCCTCAGGTGCAGACCTTGCGCTGAGAGGCGCAGAGGTGAGGGCATGCCACGAAGGTGCTCCAGCCCAGGAAACCCGGTTCAAACAGAGTGCGGAAGCGGTTTTCCTTCCATGGGAAAACTGCCGCCTTTTTTTTTTTTTGCTCCCCTGCCTTTCTCAAGCAGATCCGTCAAGGCTGCTATAGGGGACAGGATGCCAGACCAGATGGAGCAGCGTGTCCTGGCAAATCCCCCATTTGTTACTAACAAATGACTCGTAGGCTGAGTGTTTGAAAAGCTCTTACCGACCTGCCAAGATGAGTTTGGATTTGCCCTGGAACAGCTGGGCACAGAGAGGGGAGCAGAGAGCAACCCACTCTCCCTGCGCTGTAGCAGGGTTTGGCAGCATTGCCAATGGTTAGGGGAGATTTACAGAAGCCCAACACTGGGATTGGATCAACCGGGGAAAGTATTTCCAGCCCCTCTCATTTTACAACAGCATGTAAGAGCTGTTCACCGAGCAAGAGACAGAGATGTACGTGCACTTGGTTGCTCTGTACAACACCCGTACCAGGGGAGAAAGAGCCGCACTGATCTGCATCGCACGTGGATGMCCTGCTGTACCGATCTGGGGTTAGAGAGGTTTCTTCCTCTTTTTTTTTTTTTGGCTGAGCCACGTTACTTGACTTGCTTCCACCGCTCCATGCCGATGCCAAGGGCTTTCATTTCCCATCTGCAGGGAAGGAGGATCTTGGAAGGTTAGAAAGAGCCAATGTTAATACCCGGCCAATGCCTGGTGAGTGCGAAATGCTGGCACTGCTTTATTGCTCTCGGCATCATGCAGGTGACGGGTGGCCCCTCCATAGCCAGAGGACCTGACTTACCCAGCAGCTCCCACATTAGCATGGCCTCTGAAGGTCACACCATAAAGCAGTGGTGCATAAGCCACCATCCAGACCTGGTCGCAGAGGTGGTCCATCCCCGCTCTACTACATGTGGTTCAGCCAGTGGCTTTTTCAGCCAGGTTGTGTGTCCAGGACCAGTGTGCCGTAGAGGTCTTGCTGCCTGGAGTACAGCCGCTTCCCAAATCTCCTCAGCCACCATCTCCTAGGTGTACCTGGACATCACTGTGTCCCCATTCACGCACCTTACAGGCCCTCACACAGGGACTATCCCCATAAAGGGTACCCAGGCACCAGCAGCGAAAGCAACAGCCAGGTTGGTTTCTCCACTGACAGCTTTCATCCAAAACCAGGATCAAACCTTCAGCTCAAAAAGCTTCCAGCTCAATCCGATCCCAAGGCTGAGGCGGATGCCACAGCTGCAACTCAAGTTTACGCTTCCACGCCGCAGCCTTTCATCTTCACTCCCAGGGTACGTTTCTGTACGTGTGCCAAATCCATCCATGTCCTGCATTTTAAAAGCCTCGGTCCTTCCTCTGGCATCTCACTCCCAGGAGGCAGGGAAGGAGTGCCTCATTGAGCCGCTACATTTAAGGCTTCCTATTGTACCTACCCCGGAAACCTCTTATCCCATCCTGGTGAACAACAAAAGCAGAATATTCCTGCCCGCCAGAGCTGAGAAAAAGCTGTAACCCTTTCCTCTGCCTAGAGACAAGATGCTCCCAGGTGGAGAAGATGGGGCTGAGCTCCCACAAGTTGCTGAGTCCTCACAAGATGCTGAGCCAACCTAATGGCCAGGCTCCTATCTTCCCCCAGTCCCTTCCACAAGTCAATTCAACTCGTTCTCCCTGCAGAAGTTTAGGGAGGTTTTGGGCAAAGTCAGTTTTCTATTGGGTTAATGGGCTGAACTGCTCAAAGAAGGGTCCGGTGAAGTGGGTGAATGGCAGGAGCACATGGCTGGGGGCTGGTAGGAACTGAGACTCCTCTCAAGAGAGCAGCAAGAGGTTAGATGTGCCTGCTGTACCTCCTGAAACCACTGCCTGCAACCTGAACAGAGAAACACTGAGAGATTCTTTTGCCACACAACCCATCACCAGGACCGAGAGCACAGCCTCTCCCCAGTGCACCTGTAACAAGCTGCCAATATTTAACGTGTTTAGAAACCACCTCCATGGACCTCATTCCTAGAGGTCACTGGAGCTGTTACTATATCCTACCCAAAATCTCTCCCTGTTGCTATTCAGTCCCCTAAACAGCGCTCGCTTTCAACGTCACGCATGATCACCATGAGCAACGTCACCTGTAGACACCTACGGACTGTATCTATACTATCTTGTCTCATCATCAAGATCAAGAAAGACAGTGTGGCTGAACGACAGCACTCCTCTGCCTCTACAGCTCTTTCTGCAGCTTAGCTCAGCGCTAGGACATCGGTACCTACCTGCCCCGCGCCAAAGATGCCTCTCCTATTGGCAACTACTCAGCTGACTTACGCTCTCAGCGGAGACGCTGCCACCAAGATACCAAACACAATTGCCTCCGTTACATTTTCCAAAGCTGCCCAAGTATCTAACAAGTAAAAAACTCATTTCTCAATGTTTCTGCTGTAAGAGTTCAATCGAGTCACTCTACAAGCTGCAACGCAGCAAGTTTAGGAGACGGAGAACAAATTTACTCCCAACTACTACGCCCCACAGACAGCGGCCACTGCCCATCAGCGCTTCAGCAAACCTGAGACTTGTAGTAAAAGCCCAAAAACCACATCTAGCATGCCAGAGAGAGAAGACAGAGCATATCCCCCTGTCCTGGTTCCGGCTGGGACAGAGTTAACTTTCTTCCCAGTAGCTGGGGGGTACTGTGTTTTGGGTTTGGTATAATAGGAGCATTGATGGCCCATTGATGTTTTGGTTGTTGCCGAATGGCGCTTGCACCGCGGACTTTTAAGCTTCCCGTGCTCTGCCAGGTTCACGGGAAGCTGGGCCAGGGGAGCATAGCCGGGTCAGCTGACCCAGCTGGCCAATGGGGTATTCCGTACCATGTGACATCACGCTCAGTATATAATTAGGAGGCGTGGTCCGGGAAGGGGGGGAGTCTCACATCTCAGGACAGGCTGGGCATTGGTCAGTGGGTCGTGAGCATTGTGCATCGCCTGCTTTGTATATTCTATTATTGTTGTTGTTGTCATTGTTATTATTACTGTTCTACTTTGTTTTATTTCAATTATTAAACTGTTTTTATCTCAACCCGTGAGTTTTCCTACTTGCGTCCTCCCAATTCTCTCCCCCATCCTACCAGAGTGAGTGGGGTGAGCAAGCGGCTGGGTGGTGTTTGGTTGCCGGCTGGGGTTAAACCACAACACCCCAGTAAAGAGGATCTGCAACAGCAATTTTTTAAATAAAAGGTCGATTTAGAGGGAAACCACACTCCCTCTCTACAAGAGACCAAGAATCAAACCCAGCCAGGAGTCTGATGGGGGATGTTCCTTCCTAATTTCAATGGCACTCATCATTATAATCTTGAGGGTGTAAATAGGACAGGTGCCAGTACGCCAGGCTTTGACATTGCCTCTACTGGGAACCAACTCAGCATTTAGAAGAAGGTGGCTAAAAAGGCCCTCTACAACTAATAAAGTCCAGAGGCCAGGTTGTCCCTCAAGAAGGAGAAAACCCACCCTCCTCCAATCCTGCAGATGAGCAGGAAAGCTCGAAAGAGAGGGGTTATGCAATGTAACTACGGTGTAAAAAAAATGATTCAGCCTCCTTTCAGACCTTCTGCCACTTCGTACCGGGCTTGCGATGAGGCAGTTGGGAGGACGGTGGGCTCTGCGGGCTGCGAACAGCCGGCACAGCTTACCAACTGCTGCTCCAGCCCACTGCTTTGCACAGTCGAAAATGCCACATACGCTCTCCATACAGGGGCGTCCGTGCAACCACCACTCTCCTTGCTCATCCCATCTCTGCGACCGCACCAGTTGGGCTTCAATTTGCTGCCAACAGGTTTGTAAGATCCTAGCTGTGAAGAGATTAGCGGGGGGGCGCGGGGGGAGCAGATCTCAAGGCAGCTTAACACACACAGAAAGAGCTCAAGGTTAAATGTAGCATCTGAGTACAAGCTGGAAAAAGGAGCTGAGCGCTGGGGTCCTCCAAAAACCAGCCACCAGATTTGACCTCTCGCTGGAGCCGGCACTTTGAACATACATTAAGTGGCTATCAGATGTCCCCAACAGCCACCCCAATCAAGTTGCAAGCAGGGATACTTGCTAATGAACGTTCCCTACGCTTTGTTTTCACTGTCCCTGTCTCCCATCACCAGCTCATCACCACCAGAAATAGCAGCAGGGCTGCCCAGCCTGCCCACTCTGCAGCCCACAGCAGAAGAGCAAAGGAGGGGACAAGCCAGTTCGGAGCCAGCAGAGACATGAACCCACCTTCTCTGACATTTGAGGAAAAAAAAAAAAATCCTGCTAATTTTTTTTGTCCCCCACCAATCTGTTAAAGTAAATATGTTTTCTCCTGATTTGGGTAAAGCCTGCAGCAGGATGCAGGGGCTGTGCAGGCTTGCCCAGCATCGCTGGTAACAATGCGGGGTTTGGGACCCTTAGCTCGTCCTGATTCCATCTCAGCAGTGGAAAAAAAACAAAACAAGGAGAACGGCTGTCCCGAGCCCCTCAATTTCTCCCCGGTAAGCTGCATTCGCTTGAACCCAAGTGCCATGAACCAAAGGCAGGGGAATCGAAAGAGCCAAAGGAAAACGTGCCGGGGGGGGAGCCAAACCATCACTAATGAGATGAGCTCTGCTCCGGTGCATCCGAGCAAGGAACAAAGGCACCGCGTGCAACGGAGCAGTGGCCCTGTGCAGCACAAAGCCAAAACACTCCCCGGCAGCTTCGCCTGCAACCTTTCAAGAGCATCTTTCGCTCTCATTAAGGTCTCCAGACACAAAAGGAGACAAGCAAATGCAGCGCAAGAGTCGAAATGCTAACACTGGGTGGGAATAGCCCCAGCATTTTACACAGGCTGGCCTACAGAGCCCTGCAATGCAGCCTGAGCTCTCCTCCACTCTTCTTGCCCATCAAGCATGTGACCGCCCAGCCCTGGTGCACATCCTGGTTAGCCAGAGCGTGGCAGAGAATTGCACGCTGGAACCTGTAGTCCTTCAGTGGGTCGCTGCCATCCTCTCCATCTTACAGCTGCCGGGGAGTGGCCTTGGGGCACTGGCACCGAATGGTGAGGAGGTGGTTGAGATGTTCTGCAAGGTTAATAATGGAAAGGGTTGAATCATTTTCCTGGCATGCCTTCTCGGTGAACAACAGGGGAAATACAGCTCACTCTGCCAGGCAGCGCTGGGCCAGGACACCAGCTCCAGCCTTCATTTCCCCACTGCTCTCTAAGAGCTTTGAAATAAAAGAGGCAGCGCTGGAAAGCAACGCTGTCTGGAAAGAATAAAAGCAAGCAGAGCCCATGTGTTGGCAAGAGAGCTCACCGTAAAATGCATTCAAAGGGAAAAAAAAAATAATCTTGGCAGAGACGGCGTCCCCTCCAAAAGAGCAGGGCTGCTGTAACCAGCAGTGGCAATAAATCAGCTTTCCCCAGCAGGCAAAAACACGCACTGGGCTCTTCTCTGGACGTTATGAGAAGCCCCTTGGCCACGTGCAAGGGAGGGGAGCGGAATGCAAGGCATCCCCCTGGGAGCCGGGTGCAGCTTCCTTCACCCCATTTTCTTGGTGATTTGTGGGAAAGGCGGATCCGCTCTTCTTTCACGCCTCATAAGCTTCATAGCTGTCAGACTAACGTAACAGGTAATTAACTACTAAACAGCCATTTTCTCCTCCTCTCCGGAGGGAAATTGCTCACCATCCAGCTAGAAAATGTTTCTTTAGTGGTTTGCAAAGGGGAAAAGAAAGTCAGGATGTTCTGGCGAGCAACAGGGGTGCCGCAGCCAAAGAGGGGCATTCGCAGCGCCTGCAACATGGACATACAGATGAAGGA
Organism: Phoebastria nigripes; assembly: GCA_035582835.1. Taxonomy (NCBI): domain Eukaryota; kingdom Metazoa; phylum Chordata; class Aves; order Procellariiformes; family Diomedeidae; genus Phoebastria; species Phoebastria nigripes. Next base: position 544,655 of record JAYKAV010002801.1, read on the forward strand.
GAAATGGAGCCCTCAAAAATGAGAGAGATGATGCTTATCCAGTTGTGGGTGCTGCAAACTCCCCGATTCCAGTTTGGGCACCACCAGCAATAACCCCAGTTCCTGCCTGCAGATACCCCGCGGAGCTGCCCGGGTACAGCTGCAGCCAAAACTGATCCAGCGCTTGAAGCTCAGTTATCGGCTCTGCAGTCCATCTGCAGGTAGGAGTTATTTAATATCAAGAGGAAAAAAAAAATCCCATCCTTCTCACAGTCTGCAGGACCAGCCTTCAAGAACTGCTGTGCCCAAGCGGCATCCATCCTTGTCGCTTTTCCAAGGAGAGTGGTGTTGAAGCATCGTTTCCCCATCTGTTGTTCTAACAGTGGTAGTCTCCACCGCCTCTTTACACGGACGTTCACTTTTGGGGATTATCTAGCCAATCTCCCAACCCAGCCTTCACCCTGAAGTGCTCCAGGGTACATTCACCCAAAGGTGACACATGACTGGCAACAGGAACCATCGCCTGAGCCAGGAGATCCAGGTTTGCCGCTGCTCTGTGTCACCTTCTCCTGACTCAGATCTCCAGTTTTGGAAAGAGCTTGCAGAGCACCAAGCACTTCACTTTGAGGTTTGATCTCCCTCATGACATGGTCTTGCATCACACTTTCAACTTTGAGCACATTTTCAGGCATCATCTTTTAAGGACCTGTTCCCTCTGCCTTAGCACAGGCCAGCGAGGCTTTTGGCCCGTGAGAAACATAACATTTTCCTAAACAGAAACCCCAAAGCAGATCCAACTTTCTAGAAACACCAAATTTTCTAGCCTGATGCAGAAATATCCAGTACTGCAGCCTTGTGAACATGCACCCAAAGAACTCTACACGCTGCCCTTGGCCACAGAAGACCACATGGATGCAGAGAAGCCACTCCGCGGAGGCTGGGTTAGAAAAGGGATACACATCGACGTTCAATCCGAATCAACAGAACAGGCAAAAAAGAAAAAAAAGTAGGATCGCAAAGAAACACAAACAAAAGCCGGCAGCCAAACTTTTGTTTGAAAGCCTGTCAGGTCTAGACTGCAACGTGTGAGGAAGGAACAGCTCGAAACCACAGCTGCTAATGGTTATGGATTTGGCAATCAAAATGTCTTTGTTAAAAAAAAAAAAAAGTTAACTGCCTTACTATTGAGGTTACAAACCGCAGCCTTGATGCATTGTTGCAGTCAACATCCTCCCTGCTGTTTTTGAGAGCTTACATCTGCTGCTGGCAGATCATGTGCTGGCATAGGCTCCCTTCGCAAGGATGCGCAAGGAATTTTGCTAGCCTGCCTTCCTTTCCCCTTCTTCCCACAACGATGCCTGTCAGTCCTTGCCTGCTCTGCCCCTTGCATGCTTAGCTGGTACGCAACCAGATCCAGACGCAGCAGGCTGGGATCGCTGCAGGATCCTTCCCCTGGCCGGTCGGATCCATCTGGTGTGTGTTCTCCGCCTCCCAGCCTCAAGCCTGGCTCTCTTCGTGTTCCGACACCACAAGCTGTACTTTGATTCAAAGGGCAGGGGAAGCAATTAAAATGTAGTAAGTAATAACAGGACTTTGAAATGTAGATTTCATATTCAAACTCGTGCTGGTGCACTCAGATTTTTAAAATGCTGAGCAGTGTGCCAGGGCTCCAGTCCACAAGGAGACCTAGAGGACTCAGTGGTGCCAGCAAACACTGGGCATGGTGGGCACCCCCCCTGCTCTCCCTGAACCAGCATCACAGGACCTACAGCCACCAACACCCTTCCGTGGCTCAAATCCCAGCCTGAGAAAATACCTACCCATGGTAAACCCTACAAGCAGCACAAGAAGGGCTTGCGATGTTTATAGAGTGCCTGACAACCATCGGGGGAAACTGGGTGGACTTGGAAAAATATTCGGTAGTGTACTAGGCTCAGCTGAAAGAGACGTTTTCATCCTCCTGTGCCAAGGGACGGCGGAGGCAGGGCTAACCTCAGCTGCAATGCAGCCCCACCGCCCAGACTGTTGGACGAAAGCTGGCAAGGAGGAGGAAAGAGGTGACGGGGAAGAGGAGACGAGGGGAAACCAGGGCACCTGCTTCTGCTCAAGCAGCTCAGAATGCCTGCACCCTGCTAGATACAGCCAGACATTTTCAAGCAGCTTCATAAAGTCCTTTCATAAATCAGAGTTGCAAAGCAAAGAGGTAAAAATGGTGCAGCCAAGCACAGCAGGTGTCGGAGATCAGCTGAACTTTGAAAAAAACCTAACTTTGGTGAAGACAGCCCTGCGCAGATAAGGCATCCGTGTCCCTGCCCTGGTTTACTTCAGCAGCCACCACTCCCCGCGCTGACCTTTGTTGCTATTCCCCGAGGAGGTGTGACACCAGCGGCTGCTTCCAACTATTGATTCAATCCCACCAACGTGATGGGATTTCTCACGGCCCAACATGCGGCAAAACCAGGATACACATCTGAGCGACCGGTCTGTTCAGTGTTATGAAAGCAATGACACGCCTAAGAAAGCTTAAGCAAGCGTAGTCCTTAGGCACTCGTACATTACCGCAGTGGTTATATTCTGTAGCTGCCAGCTGTCATTTGGGGTCACCACCTAAATGGTGTTCATGGCTCAACCTGGTGGAGCTACAACCGGACGGCGAGGGTGTGGGGCACCTGAGCTGCAGCCAGGCTCGAGGTCAATTTTATCTAACCTTTGGTTTCAGGATTAAATAAAAACCAAACACCAAGAAGGTGGCAAGTATCAGTGACCACATCTGAAAGGAGAAAAAAAAAATCCCACATCACTGACTAGTTTGCTGAAATGGTAGCAGAGGCTAAGTCCACAGTCATCATTAATTAAGTCATATGCTTCAGCCTTGGCTTCGTTTTTTCCCTAGGGTCTAGGAAACCAGAGGAGAGGGCAAGCTAGCCTCTATCATTTGATTTCTTTGGCATGTTAATGCATTCCTAAATTAATCATCATCAAGTGACAATCTCTCCATCTTTAACAGACTGAGCAGAGGCCTTAGTAAACCTGCTGGCTTATGCAAGGCAGCTGGAGCCTTAGAAGAGTCTCTGATGAAAACCAAAGCACTTCACATAAGGAAAAACTCCCCCATCTCTTACCATCTATAATCCAAACCAGCTGCATGCCTGCGCTGCTCCTAGAACCACGAACCAGGGGGCTTTATGTGGTGAGAAACCAAATAAAGAGATGCATCACCCATAGGTCCCCGCAAGCCAGACTAATGCCTAATACCTCTTGATCTGGCATCAGGCTACACACGAAAGACAAATTCAGCTTAGGAGAATTCAGGGACCTGTAAAGTTCAAAGGCCTTTCGTTGGTTGCAATCATTAACAGCCACCTACATTGCTGCAGAAGGAAGTATATCTGATGTAGCCTTCAAAACCCTGCTAAAAATCATTCATTGGTAGAGGTGCAATAACTAAGCCTCAGGAACAAAAAGGCAAATATCCCACTCGTGGGGGGGCGAGCGAAGGTGCCAGGACAGCCACAGCATCACACAAATGAGCATTTGTCTCACACAGAGCCTGCGCTAGGAAACCTTTACTTTGGGGAGAAGGTCCTCATAAAAAGTCTCTACGTATTTATACTGTTCTTCAAAGTAGATGTCAATGTATATGTTTGTGTTTTTCCCTCTCATTAACTTCTTTCTTAGGCAAATATTACCAGCGGGCTATTGTTCCTTTATTTGGAGATAATCTAAACAGGCACCTTCTGGAGTCTAAATACAGAAAATTTCTACCCTTCTTCTTCACTCCTGTTTGAGAATTTAAAGCAAGTCCTGTACGCTTGGCGCCCAAGTCTCATTTTTTTTGCTGTTATTTTCACCAGGGAAGGAAGAGGAGGGCAAGAGATTAAACGCAAATTTCTTGAGAGGGAAAGATGGAGCCTATTTAAATGATAGTTTCAATCTCGTGGCACAAAAATAGCTTAGATGTGTTCCCTTGTGCAGATTTAGGACACTAAGTGATCACCCAGAAATGAAAAATAAACACTTTACTCCCATCAAACATAATTACCCGATATTTCAACCTGAGATAATAGCTACATCTAGATATTGGCATGTGTGCGCTCTCGCATTCAAAGTAAGTCCAAACACACCTATCAACTACTAAAATAGCAGCAGCGGAAACGTTCTTTTTCCAGTTAAAGTAATAGCCTCTCGGATCAAAGTCATTAGCAAAATGAACATGGACTTCAGAGCACATTAAAATGGCATAAATGTAAATAGTTCCCTGCTTGCTTTAGACTCTTGCCAAGCCCTGCCTGCACCATCCCTTTTCCCCAGCAAGCGCTGCTGAAGTCACCAACACCTCATGCAGGAAAAGAAAGGCAGCTCCTTGCTCTGCTCAAGGTGTCGGTGACGTCAGCCCCAGAGCAAGGAAAAGCCGTCATCAACGCTCAGATCTTGATGGGGGGAAAAAAGTTTCCAGGTCACCTTTAGAGCCGAAAAGTGTAACAAAGGGATCATTCTGGTCTCAACCAAGGCTTTCTGGGTGGCTGCCACGAAGAGAAGGAAACGAGCCCAGAACGTGCTCCAAGGAGGTGTAAGATGTGCAAAGCTCAACTGGAAATACTGAGATTTAAGAGCCACGTGGAGGGATCTCCTGGCACCAGCCAATGACCCACCTTCAGCAGTAGGGCTGAATTCAGAAAGCAGCTTTTGCTTCATTCCCCTGAGAACAAAGCAGGTGACACTTGGTACCTGGGGTGGACTTTCCTACCTGATAATAACTTCTGCTCCTAGAGCAGCTTCGATCCAAAGATCACAGCTTTGAGCAGTAAAATTAGGCATATATAACCCCTGATGAGGAAGCACTGCTTTATTTTCCACATGGGAAGGAGACCCAGAGGAGTGGATTTAACTAGTTCATGCAATTAGTAACACAACTGGGATTAGGGCAACGTCATCTGACATGATGCTGATTTTAATCACAAGGACATCTCTTCTCTGCTCTTCCTCTGCTCCCTCCCAGCTACTGGATGCAAGATCCTGTTCTGTCATCACTTCTCACGTAGCCCTGCAGATCTGCAAACCACTTCAACAACGTCAATTGGTCTTCAAATACTGCACGTAGGGCAGAGCTGCAAGACTGACCCCTCTGAAGAGGTTACGCAAGGCCAGACTTACATGTCTGGTAATAATGTGGATAAATAACCAGTCCCTAATAATAATGCAAGCTCTCGGGTAAGGGACTTGGTCTGAGTCTGCTGGTGCAGCATCCAGCGAAAAGGGGCACCGTTGCTTGATTTTTTGAGCACAAGTGTAAAAAAAAAAATTAAATGAGGATAATGATAGAAAAATACCAGCAGGGTGCCACTAACATCTTCATTGGCAACCTGAGAGAGGATGCAAACAGCAAGGAAATTAAATCTGCAGACGGTACTAAATAGGGAGTGGGTGACAGCATCAAGGACTGAGAAATAATAGAAAAGTCACAGGAGGGAAAGACCAGGAAGAGTCTCCCTTGCCTATGGGGATGAATGGTCACAAGAGTCAAAACAAACTTCCACGGCTGCTGAAAAAGGCAGGGCCACCATCAAAAGACAATGAGCAAGACAGGGAACTACTTCATCTTCGGGTGGTGGGTATAATCTGCAAATGTGGCTTGCCCTGCACTTGTGAAATGATTTCTTCCGGAAAATGCAGAAGCTTCAAATACAAGTTGGTGAAGAGGAGAGGTGTGAATCAAAGCACAGTGCCTGAAACGAGCTCTGTGGTGGCTTAATCTCTGAGAGGTCTCTGCTGCTGCATCAGATTATTTTACTTGCTAATATACTGCAGATCTTTAGAAAATATTCAATGTTTTTTGTGTGCCATAAGTGGCAAAAACATATCATCTTCCTCTCCCCCTGAAATGAGGAGGAGTCTTTGTACACCAAGAAATGGCTGGATTACACTGCTGACAAGTGGCTTTGGTGCCAGTTGCTGGTGAACCTGGGCTGAATCATCAGCGTGAGCAACGGGTATTTCCGACTCCCAGTGAGATCAAACTCGGATTTCTGAGCTGGCGCTGCACACTTTTTCATCTTGCTAGCATTCACAATTAAATTAATCTCAGCTTCCTTCAGATGCACTTGCTGCTCATGATAGTCCACAAAAACATACATTTCCTCATAAACCAGCTTCAGAAGGATGCTCAGATCTCTAAATTCAATCTTACAAGCTAGGGAAATGAACACTGCATTAAGCGAGCCTGGGAAAAAAATGGACAAAACCACTGTAAAAAGGCAACAAATTGGCAATCATAAATAGTTTGCAATATGGGAGAAGCAAAAAGCCAGTGAGATATAAACCAGGAAGTACCATGGCATTGTGGCATTGAGAAGAGAGGTAAATCTCTCACCTATAGGTCTGATAACAGTGCTACTGGAATACACTACTCTTCCTGCAGTGTCTCTGTGGCCAAGCAGTGCCAGCAAACTGGGAGGAATTTGTAGAGAACATAGTTAATTGTGAGGCTCCTTTATGGGAAGATTAAAAGCTAATTATCTACAGCTCAATTTCCAGATTGTAAGAAGCTGTCACAGCCATTTTACCAATGCCTGAAGAACATGTCCACAAAGGAAGAGAGGGAATTGTTAGGGAGAGAAAAGTACTTGTGAGACAGGACATACTTTTCCACCAAGAAGAAGGATGAGATTCTCCATTTAAAACCAAACTGTAAATCAGTGGATGCTACAGAAAAAAAAAAACCTACACTGGCCCCAGTGTCCTTTCCTCTTCTCCCTCCCAAGGCTTGCTCCCATACAAGGCCAAACACTCCTGCAGATTTCGTTGTATTCCAGTCCCAAAGCTCCCTCTGCTGCTCGTATTCCAACCTCTCCCCATTCCACCCGCGACTAAGAAACACAACCTCATCAGAAATACTCTCTTCATCTCTAGTTTCCAGGCATCTCTCTTTGCTAAAAAACCTCACAGGGTTTGGGAAAACCAGAAGAGCACTTCATGAGAAACAGGCCCCAGCTGCTGATGCCTCTCCAACTCCTCACGGCAAGAAGATGCCCATCAGCCTGGTGTGTCCTCCTCCTCCATCCCAAGGAATCCATTTATTCCGTCTCACAAGATGATCTTGGTTCACTATCAAGCCCTGCATGCTCTGATGATTCCCATCAGACCAAACCTGACTTGTACAAGGGGCAGTGGAGTGACCAGACATGAAATGGTATCGAGAACAGCCGTGCTGTGCTCGGTACTAAGCGCAGGCTTTGTAAACACATCCTGAGGAAAGCCACTGCTCCAGATTTTGGGCATGGAGTCAGTCACAGCATCACAAACTCAGACCTCAGGAGGTCTCTAGTCCAACCTCCCGATCAAAGCAAGGTCGACACTGAATTCAGGCGAAGTTGCTCACGGCTTTATCCTGTCAGGTCTTGAAAATCTTCATGGGTGGAGACTGCACAACCCCTCTGGGCAATGCCTGCTCCAGTGCTTGGCTGTCCTCATGGGGTATTTTTTTTCTTAAGTCACATTGAACCCTCCCCTTTCAATTTATGACCCTTGTTTCTCATCCTCCTGCTGTGTACATCAGCAAAGAGCCTGGCTCTGTCTCTATGTAATCTCCTTGCAGGAAGTGGAAGGTCTCTCTTCTTCCCCTTCCTGTCTTCATAGGCCATGTGCTCCAGCCCCCAACCATCTTGGTGGCCTCCACTGGACTCAATCCAGTTCATCAACATCTTTTTTGTGACCACAGTATTCCAGATGTGGTTTAACCAATGCTGAGCAAAGAGGAATAATCACTTCTACTAGCCATACTGGGCCATCATGCCACCAGTCCTCCTCGCTGCCAGGGCTCCCCTTCAGCTTGCTGGCTTCTTCAGCAGAGCCACTCCCCAGCACCGATGCAGGGGGTTAGTCCACCCCAGGTGCAGGGTTTGGCTTTGGGCCTTCAGGAATATCATGCCAGCCCCTTCCTCCAGCCTGTCGAGGTTCCTCTGAACGGCGCCCTGGCTGCTGAGCATACCCACTGCTCCCCCCAAGAGCAGCATTCGAAAACTCATTGTGGGGCACTCCATCTCCCCCTCCAGGTCATTGCTAAATGTATCAAACAGGAGAAGTTCAAGGAAAAAGCCCTGAAGAACACCACCTGTAACCAGCCTCCAAGGAGATTATGAGGCAACCACCACTGCACTTTGAAGCCCGATGACCCAGCCAGTTGTCAACCCTAGAAGTCCACCTACCCAGACTATAATGACCCATCTTGGATACATGCATGCTACAGGAGACCAGGCTAAAAGCCTTGCTAAATACAAAGTAAAAGATATTCATCACTCTAACCACTGGATCATAGAAGGTAATCAGGTTAGTCAAGCATGATTTTACCCCTAGGTAAATCCACACTGGCTATTCCTAATGTCCTTCTCCTCCATGTGCCCGAAATTGGCTTCCAAGAGGAATCACTCTACGAATTTCCCAGAGACTAAGTGAAGCTGACTGGCCTGAAGCATCCAGGATCATCCTCTCTTCCCTTTTTAAAGATGGATGTAATAGCCACCTTCCTACAGTTATCAGGGTCCTCTCCTGATCTCCATAACCTTTCCAAGGTAAGAGTGGCCTCAAAAAGACACCTGCCAACACTCTCAGCACATTTGGATGCACACCATCAGCACCCATGGACTTGTATGGATTGAGATTTCTCAAAAGACTCCTGATTCAATCTCCCTTCACTGCAGGTAGTCCCTCTCCTCCTTGAACCCTGCCTCTAGGCACAAGATCTCTGGGAGATCTTGTTGGGGAAGCCTGAGGTGAAGAAGGCCTCAGTACCTCAACCTTATCTGTGTCCCTGGTCACCAAATCACCTGCCTCATTCAGCAAAAGGCCACTCAAACCTCCCTTGACTCCCTTGGGAGTCTTGATCCACTGTAATCTCCAGCTGTCCCTCCTTCCCTGTATCTAGCGGCTCTGGATGTCCTCTCTGCAGGGTCTCCGTGAAGACCCTGCGGCTCTCCTGTCCATCCTCCCTGGTGGGAGGGTGCTCACCTCCTCCCACAGTTCCTTCTCCTGGTGACTCGGTGCCCCAACCAGAGCACAACTCTCACCAGTGAGGCCAGTGTGACCTCCAGCTCCAGGAATAAGCACCAGGCAGTTCCACCAGCTACAGACCTAGATGCCTCTGCTTGGGCCAAGCTACCCTCTCTTATACCAGAGTAGTTGACCCTGCTGGTACCACAGAGCCAGGGACAAGGTCCCATGGCACATCACCACCCTTGCTGCAGAGTTTTCCACGTTTCCACGCTGTCTTGAGTTTCCAAGCCCCTTCACGTCATCTGCCACACAAATCACTGCAATAACTACAAAGTCTCTGCTGGCTGTGCTCAGGGAGTTGTTTGCTGCGCTCCAAAAGCGGCCAAATAGGTACTTGACCCCTCCTAATCCAGAGTCCTCCCTGAGATGGGAAGATCAGCATAGTTATACCCAGAAGTAGCAAAAAATTGCTGCCTGGCTGGGCAAAACTTGGAGCAATTCTTTCTATTAGGACACCATGAAGATTCAAGAGAAACAATCAGCACTTTAGAAGTCACATCGAGGTAAGATGTAAGCTCACGAGTTTGCCAAATGCGGATGAAAATCAGAAATACAACATTAACGCATTGCAGGTTCCTGTCTTCCACAGTCCAGCACAGCTACAGCATCCTGGTGCACATCTGTCCATGCAGCAAGGGAAGCAACGGCTGTCATGAGCCCATGCAGCATGGTCTCTCAAGCTAGTGTTGGTTTAATTAAACAGGCGTGAGTCCTTACTGAAAAGAGTTTCAGAGTATGTGAGAAACTAGTTTCAACCAAACTACCACACTGCCAGAGAGGCTGATGATGGATTTAGCCTGTATTAGTGCACCATTCCCTTCCACCATTGCTGAAATGCATTTTCTTGGTACGTTCTCTTTCTAGCCATACAAGACCGTGTAGTAGTCATGTCTTCGCTTATTGCAGTCTAAAATCTCCATTCAATGTCTTTACTAGAGCACCTCCTGGAGGCAAGTTACACTACTTTAAAAGTTTGCTGGCTAATGCAAGCTCGTAAAGGTTTATTTGCTGTACTCACCTGCTCATTAAATTGCTCTTGCGATAAACAGTCAGTCACATCCACATAGCCTAGGAGGCACCCTGAGGGATAATCGCTTGGAAATTCCACATCTGCATCAAAAGAAATATCTCTTAAGGGGGGCCACATCCCCACACACATAGCTGGGGTCTTCTAACCCCCAGGCGCCCTTCCCTCTCCTCCATGCACTTCTACTTTTTGAGGCACAAGAAAACATACCGCAATTTTAACACTCTGTCGTTCTTTTTCCAGCTCAGGCTCTTCACCATGACGGGACTAAGGTTGGGAGATTTAATTATATATACACACTTTTCCCTGCTTAGGTTCTGACAGAGGAACATATAGTGCAGGAAGAGCTCCTGGCTCTGATGAGAGAGCAGGCAATCCTGCTGTATGACATTTAAGCTGGATGACGTGCAGAAACACCGCAAAAACGCGTGCAGTGCAGCCACCAGCATTCTCCTACCCATGTGAGAGAATAACATCTTCCTGAGAATCTGCAGCTTTTCAATCCTGATTTCCGCAAGGTCAGAATACACGAAAAGGCTTTAACGTCACTGTAAACAGACTGAAGCACAAGCCACTTCACACGCACACAAGCACACACTCGATAGCTTGTTGCTTGAGCCAAGAATAAATGAAGTCCTTTGCTGCCAAAAGCTATCACAGAAGTCAGGTCCAATTCGCTGGTGTTTGTGCTTGGAGTACATGACCAGCTAAAGGATGCAGTTAAAGTCTGCCACCATACTCAGTCAGCTGATAAAATGTAGAGAGGATGAAGAGCGTTTCAAGAACAGAAGGTTAAAAAGCGAAGGAGTAATAACTGCTCAGCAGAGAGGGCTTTCTGACACTGCTCATTACGTGGCTCAATGTACCAAATAATACAAAGATCCAAGGAGAGAAGTTCACCTTTCCGGAGCAGCATTCTGTAGGTGGTCTCCAGCTCAGAGATTTCCTGAGGGGAAGGTCTTTTAGCAGTAGCTGCAATCCATAACCGCCCTCTATGAGATGTGTACCAGGTCCTGCCCTCCACCCTAGAGAACAAAGGACTTAAATTTCAGCAGAAATCACCCACACGGACAGATTTTTCAATTGAACGTTTCACTACGCAATTCCTGCTGCTAAGCTTTGCCCTGACTATTTAAACTCAAGCAACGTGTCAGCACTACAGAGAACAGCTGAGATGGGCAAGAAATAATGCCACAAGCAGAGCATGTCCTCACTGTTTTAGAGCAACAGCAAAAAAGGACATCAATCCCCTGCAAGTACAGCAGTATGTCGGACACGTGTGTAGGACAATCTGCTCATACAATTCCCTTACAAGCCTAAAAAGTTACACACAGTAAGCATGCAATCTAGGGAGTAATAACAGACCATGCATCTGTATGAAAATGCAGCTCTTGCGGATCCCAGCTTGAACACTAGGCATCAATGCTGCAGTTATATCGGAGTGGCTGACAGCATCCCCAGACCACATGGATGCAGAAGCCGGGCACATTAAGATTTACAGCATCTTTAGCTTGGGAAGTGAAAAAGCTTTGCTCTGTAAAATGAAAAATTCTGTGAAGGAAAGGAAAAAAAAGACTAAAGAAGATTCTTTGTTCTATATTAGCGGCAGGAAAGGTGAATTAAAATGTCAGGGATGCTGTGCTGAAGAAGCTTCTCTTTGTAACCTGATTCCTAGCCCAGAGGGGGAAGGTGGTGGCAAGGGGTGTGTGCACGTGGTTGTTTTTTTTAAAAAAAGCCTGGTGCTACTGTCAGCTTCTTTATGATGGACAAAATGACCAGAAGAACATATTTCACATTTTCGGCTTATTTACCTTTCAAATTCCAGAAAGGTATGCCCCGACTATAGTGCAGAAATCTCAGCCTCTCTCTAAGTTTACCCACTGTGAAGAAACTTGTACCTTCCAGGTTAGCTACTCTCATGAAAAACCAATTCATCAGGCTTCTCAAACCATCAGTACAGTGGATGAGGAAGCATGGCTTCCAAACCTGGAGCTATCAGTAGGTATCAGTCACTGTACAAAGCAAGAGAGTCCACAGAGGTCCTCTGAGGAACACAACTTCCCAGCTTGCCTACGAAGCAAGAGCTGGTCAGGATACAACACAGTTCAGGCTACGCTTTTACCTTTTGATTCCTCTTATGAGCAAGGAAGCCCAAGGCTGGTGCATGCTGAGACACCAACCATCATCTGAGATCTCCCGCAACTCTCGATCCTGAATCCGCAACCTGTTCCGCTCCGAGCCAGACTCATTTCCAGCATCCATGGAATGGATAGCTTTCCGGTGCGGGAGCAAACCAGTTTGGTCCACCCACTTCAGTGTGTTCAAAAGAAACAAGAAAAAGGTTAGTACCTCTCTAGGAAAGAGGTAAATCAAGTGCAAATCCTATTTGAAGTTTTCCTTCGTTTAAGGACAGAGGTATTATTCTTATTGGGATCACTCTTCCTTCCTTGCAAGCTCGCTGCGCTTACATGCGATACTTTGGCAGGAGGAAAAGCAAGGTCATGTTCCACTCTGTGCAGCTTTTCCCTCCTATGCTTCACAGCTAAACTATGGATTTAAAGAATAAATCTACCTGCTGGTGTTTCAAAGCATTCACAGGAAGATACAATTTTCAAAGCACATTCACAGCCATCAACACTCAAAACTGGGAATCGTCCAACCTCCAAATGCTTAGCATACACCAAGAACACCACGATTAAAGTGGAATTAGAGTGTAGAGATTATGCCCTTTGGAAATTGGAAATCTAGCAGAAAAGGCTTCATAAATAGAGCTGAAAAAGTGACACAACCTTAGGCTGACTCTCAAAAATTGTTTCAAGTTCCTGAAGAGGAGGTAGGAGACTAAAACTTGGATAAACCAAACCTCCCAAGAGCAGGGAACAGAGCAGGGCATTGGCAAACCTTTTCTGTCCCCAACTCAAATGGCTAATGAGGATCTCCCAGACACAGGGGAGGAAAGAGGTAATACAAACATGCTAGAATTCAGAGTCCTTAAGCTCAGCTCTCCCAAAGTTAGTCATTAATTACTCTGGTATAAATCATTCAACCTGTACTGACCAAAGGAGCAGGCTGAAGAAGACGGGGATTCACTAAAACACCAGAACTCAGTGTCGTCTTTGCTTCTGGGCTCCCAGCTGGCTTGCTCAGCGTGCCACAATTAATGGCTTCAATGGTTTCACCCAGTCTGCAAGCACAAACAAGAGGCATAATTCCTTGCTTCCCCTGGCAACGTCTCCCTTCTCCCCACAAAAACATTTCTGACCCAAAGCATTTTTGACCACCTCCCCTAGCTAAACTATTTCCTTGCTAGGTCCGATTTCTAATTTGAACAGCCACTTTTACCTACTGCAGAAACTCAGCCTGGTTTGAATTTGAGATGAATTGGTTCTGTTGAGATAGGCCTTCTGCAACATCTCTTTCCAGGGCAGCTTTATCTTTAACAGACATGCCAGCTACTGAAACCCCGTGCAAGCCTCGCACAGTTGGGCTTTGGAGGGGGTCTCAGCAGAGTTGCGCTGAAAGAGGTGATATGCTGCAAGCCAAAAAGACCCTCAAGGAAGAAAAGGATGTAAAACTGCATCCTAGTATCAGAGGTGCCCTTCAAGGGATCAGCTTGCTCAGCTTTCCTTACACTTGCTCTTCCAGATTCAGCCAGACCACTATCCACAACGATTTTCACCTCCCTGCTCTCGGGCATGCCTTCGCGGTGCCAGTTCTCGCTCACTTGCTGCGGTATTCAGCCATGCTGTTGTCTTCCTCCAGGACCTGCCTGCCAGCGAAGTCGATGGTGATTTTTCTGGCAAGCCGAGAGGCGTGACGCAGTTCCTGCAGTTCCTGCTCTCTCTTCTGGAGGGCCTCCCTTTCCTGCTTGGAGAGCCACTGGTTGGAGTCCGTGGCAAAGTAATCTGATTCATCATCAATGACCTGGGTTCGACGCACGCTGGTGAGAAACAACCGTAACGGTAGAAGATGAGCACAGCGGGACAGTGACACAGCACTGCCTGCCCCAAACCTGCCTTCCTACTGGCTCCTTTCTGTTCTCTCTAGAGAGCTGGACCATCAGGGACAGAAAGCAAGGACATCCAAACAGGACTCATTCGCGGGGTTCACTCTTGTTCCACTAAACCCCAACGTTAAGGTGTCTGTAGCTACAGCCCAGGTTTTAGAAGGAACTCTCTAACATTTCTGTTAAAGGCAGCTTGGCCTGCCAGATAATGTATGCTATTCCACGATAGTCTCACAGCTAGTATCTTACCTTGTCCTGTCAAATTCCAACAACTTGTCTTTGTGTTTCACAGCCATTTCCAGGCCTGCTTTGAGTCTAGCTTCTTGTCGAGGCAGTAATTCTTTGCTTATGGCATCCAAATTCCCTGAACTTTCAGCACCTGAGACAGAAAATAAATCACATCTCAATAGTCAGGGACGGGCCAGTTGTTTAAAGCCCAGTCTTGGTGGGGCTGGCTGCAGAAACGCCCCTTAAAACAAATGCCATTCAAGGAGCTAAAAGAAGAACCTTGCACCAATATCAGCACCTTTCCAAACCAGGTTCAAGGCCCAATTTTCCCTCTGGCCCCTTTCACAGACTCCTTCCTCCAAATAGGAGGAAGCATTTAAATACTACAGTGACAACATCTAGGTAGTGTTTAGAGAGAAGGTCTTGGTCTTTGATTCTCCTTCACCCTTCCCTAACAATTTGGGCAGTCCAAATTCTGCCCATCACCAACCACAGGCCTCAAGTCCCCTCCTAAAAGCCAAATTCTCTCGTGTTTTTACCTCCCCAAAGAGACTCTTGGTCATGACAGATCACTGACAATTGCCAGTTACGCACAGAGCAAGCCTTCCGTCTGCTGCTGTATGAGCCTCTCGCAAATGAAATCCTCCCCCAACACACCTCAGCAGGTTTTTCAGACCAGCTATTGTTAGAGATAGAGAAATCTATTCCCAGCAATGATCACTTCTCGCTTACCATTTCTGGCAAGGGGCCAAAAACCAACCAAACAAACAAAAGGGGGGAAAAAAAAAGTTTGTATCAAAGCCACAATGGAACAAACCAATGTATTTCACAGAAGACATCACACAGGCTAACGCCTTTGTTTCAGGGAAACAAAAAAGCCTGTATTTCCCTGTTGTCACTGATCCACGTTTTTTCAGTCCCAAGACAAATAGCTATCCACGTTTCAGCTTTCACCTACACAGATAATACACAAAGCAAGACCTGGCAGGAGCAAAAGGGAAGACTGATAAAATGGGTAAGAAAAGGGGATCCTGAAGTACATCAGGATCTCTACAGGAAGATTATAAACAGACCAACTCTGAGATCAGCTGTTACTCTCAAGGACTTACAGGACCTTCTGCCATCTCAGCAGCTCTAAGAGAAGTTGACACTGAGACCCAGAGTAAATATTTCCCCAGTTCTTCAGCAAAGTATATTTTTCAACCAAGAACACTGTGACCTTGGCTATATTTCAGCTAACCTCAGAAAAACATCCCCGTAATGCACAGGTCTTCGCTGGGAGACTGGGTATTATTTCCTCTTGCTTTCCTTGGCTCTGCTCCTATTTTTAGCTCCCAAGATAAGCATTAGACAAGAAGAGTCATTAGAAAATATTAACCACCACCTCTGTAGACCCAGCAAATCAGATAGCAGCACTTCATCTTCCACAACACACATTCCACATGAGACTTATCCTAATTTTCAAGGACCGCTACAATGATCCAGTTCACATGATTGATTCAGGAATGCCTAACAAGCAGCCTTGGGGCCTCTGGGTAAGGACATTATATGCTGCCATTTGACACTCATAGTTATCACCTCTGTTGAAGTCCACAAATGCTGCCGAGTGCTTGCTGAGAGGATACAAGGAGCCAGCTTCCCAGCCATCCTTTTAATACCCACCACGAACACCATGCAGCAATGGGGGCAACTGGCTCAGTAAAGTGTGAAGCAAACAGAGTTCACAAACTGTCCTGGCAATTTACATCCCAGAGAAACATTCAAGTGCCAGCTCCCAAGAAAGAATTACCTTTAGACTTTGCTAGCAATTCTTGATAATTCAGATGAATGGATCTTGACAATTTAMACACCAGGACACACACACTCTCATTCCTACACAACATCAAGGCAACTGTAGCACAGTGAGGCAGAAGAGGGTTCTTGCTATTGCATAACTGATTGGTTTCGTTATATTACAGGTATGTAATTGCTACTGACCTGCCATGAGCTTCTTCAGCAACTTCTGGCTCTTGTTTGAGTCCCGTTGAAGAATGTCCTGCTCTTCTTTAGTGCACACCTAAGGAAAAAAAAGAAAATGAAGATTTAGGAAGGGCATCTGTCGTGGTTTAACCCCAGCCAGCAACCAAACACCACCCAGCCGCTCGCTCACCCCACACACTCCAGTGGGATGGGGGAGAGAATCGGGAGGGCAGGAGTAGGAAAACTCACAGGTTGAGATAAAAACAGTTTAATAATTGAAATAAAACAAAGTAGAACAGTAATAGTAACAGTGATAACAACAACAATAGAATATACAAAGCAGGTGATGCACAATGCAACTGCTCACCACCCGCCGAATCAACGCGTAGCCCAATACGCGAGAGCCCATCCCGTGACGCCAGAGCCCCACACACACTTAGTTTTTATACTGAGCATAACATCACATGGTATGGAATACCCCATTGGCCAGCTGGGTCAACAGCCCTGCCTATGCTCCTCCCGCCAGCTTCCCATGCACCTGGCAGGGCATGGGAGGCCGAAAAGTCCCCGGTGCAAGCACCACCCAGCAACACCCAAAATATCAATGGGCCATCAACGCTCCTATTATACCAAACCCAAAACACAGCACACCCTCCACAGCTACTGGGAAGAAAGTTAACTCTGTCCCAGCCGGAACCAGGACAATATCCACCCCTTATTCTTTACCATCTATGTCATGCCCAGGTCTCACATTTTCCAATACATTCCAATTAATCATCACCACTTTTCCTGCCCTTTGATATATACACAGATGTCATCCCCTTAGTCTATGGGCCATCCCTCTAAAATGTCCATTGAGTTCATTTGGTCCATGACTTTCGGGCTCCATCTGTCATAGCAGTCTTTCAGGGCAGGAGAGATGGT